>CM044964.1:23301954-23434454 GCA_024516035.1 Bactericera cockerelli | reverse complement strand
ACGGGTGTATTGTACAGTTAAATACTATTTTTGGTTTTGACGGGTGTATTGTACTACTAAATACTATTTTTACTTTTGACGGGTGTATTGTACTACTAAATACTATTTTTACTTTTGACGGGTGTATTGTACAGCTAAATACTATTTTTACTTTTGACGGGTGTATTGTACTACTAAATACTATTTTTACTTTTGACGGGTGTATTGTACAGCTAAATACTATTTTTACACTGAGAAAAATGAAATTTAAAAATGTACGTAGAAAAAAATTAAGTTTAAAATACCTAAAAAATTACCCAAAATTACATACTTGATGAGCATTGAAGGCAAAATGTCAAATATAATAAAATACCCCTTCAACTTTCGCTGAGTATGCAAACAAGTGGTTCCAAATGCTTGTTAAGGCTTTATTCACCACTGCCTATCTTCAGTTCAAATTTGAAAGAAATCCTTAAAAAAGAGGTTATATGTCGACATGTTTTGCTTAGGATTTGACTCGATCTGAGATTTTGGATGTTTCCAGAAATCGAATGAACTTATCTTTCGAACTGTACGTCCGATTTGAATGAACTAAAGTGCTATCGATAGATCTATTGGATTTTAAGATAAGCTGTTCTCGTTCATTTTCTGTCATTTTACATAAAGGGTTACTTTTTAACGGAAAACACTTTTGACGCACAACTGGGTTAACAATGGCCTGGTTTATCAAAAAGTATGCATGCGATTTAAAAAAAATCAACGATATTAAGCAGATCTTGCGAAATTTTATCCAAAATTGGCATAGAAACATCAACATGTTATTTCATTCTGTCCATTTCTTATCAAAAATATCTATTTGGGCCTACCTCGAACTTTCAAAGGTCTGAAAACCTGGCAAAAATGCAAGCATCAAAAATCTGTGTTAGTCCATGCTTAATCGTTAGTTGAGAGCTATTGAAATCAACGTTTGTTTTTCAAAAACGCCTTCATATTATCATGTTATGCAATCATTTTGAAGGAGCCTTTGTGGCTTTCCTGTTGGCGGTACGTAAATTTTTTGGGAACCAAAAACGTATATTTTTGACTACTTCTTTCTAAAATTTAGTTTAAAATATGAGCATTGAAGGCAAAATGTCAAATATGATAAAATACCCCTTCAACTTTCGCTGAGTATGCAAACAAGTGGTTCCAAATGCTTGGTAAGGCTTTATTCACCACTGCCTATCTTCAGTTCAAATTTGAAAGAAATCTTTAAAGAAGAGGTTATATGTTGACATGTTTTGCTTAAGATTTGACTCGATCTGAGATTTTGGATGTTTTCAGAAATCGAATGAACTTATCTTTCGAACCGTACGTCCGATTTGAATGAACTAAAGTGCTATCGATAGATCTAGTGGATTGTAAGATAAGCTGTTCTAGTTCATTTTCTGTCATTTTACATAAAGGGTTACTTTTTAACGGAAAACACTTTTGACACCCAACTGGGTTAAGAATGACCTGGGTTATCAAAAACTATGCATGCGATTTCAAAAAAATAAATGTTGATGTTTTTATGCCAATTTGGGATAACGTTTCGCAAGATCTGCCTAGTTTCGTTTATTTTTTTAAAATCGCATGCATACTTTTTGATAACACAGGCCATTCTTAACCCAGTTGTGCGTCAAAAGTGTTTTCCGTTAAAAAGTAACCCTTTATGTAAAATGACAGAAAATGAACGAGAACAGATTATCTTACAATCTACTAGATCTATCGATAGCACTTTAGTTCATTCAAATCGGACGTACGGTTCGAAAGATAAGTTCATTCGATTTCTAAAAACATCCAAAATCTCAGAATGAGTCAAATCTTAAGCAAAACATGTCGACATATAACCTCTTCTTTAAGGATTTTTTTCAAATTTGAACTGAAGATAGCCAGTGGTGAATAAAGCCTTGCCAAGCATTTGGAACCATTTGTTTGCATACTCAGCCAAAGTTGAAGGGGTATTTTATCATATTTGCATTTTGCCTTCAATTATCATCAAGTATGCAATTTCAGGTATTTTAAACTAAATTTTAGAAAAAAGTAGTCAAAAATATACGTTTTTGGTTCCCAAAAAATTTACTTACCGCCAACAGGAAAGCCACAAAGGCTCCTTCAAAATGATTGCATAACATGATAATATGAAGGCGTTTTTGAAAAACAAACGTTGATTTCAATAGCTCTCAACTAACGATTAAGCATGGACTAACACAGATTTTTGATGCTTGCATTTTTGCCAGGTTTTCAGACCTTTGAAAGTTCGAGGTAGGCCCAAATAGATATTTTTGATAAGAAATGGACAGAATGAAATAACATGTTGATGTTTCTATGCCAATTTTGGATAAAATTTCGCAAGATCTGCCTAATATCGTTGATTTTTTTTAAATCGCATGCATACTTTTTGATAAACCAGGCCATTGTTAAGCCAGTTGTGCGTCAAAAGTGTTTTCCGTTAAAAAGTAACCCTTTATGTAAAATGACAGAAAATGAACGAGAACAGCCTATCTTACAATCCACTAGATCTATCGATAGCACTTTAGTTCATTCAAATCGGACGTACGGTTCGAAAGATAAGTTCATTCGATTTCTGAAAACATCCAAAATCTCAGATCGAGTCAAATCTTAAGCAAAACATGTCAACATATAACCTCTTCTTTAAAGATTTCTTTCAAATTTGAACTGAAGATAGGCAGTGGTGAATAAAGCCTTACCAAGCATTTGGAACAACTTGTTTGCATACTCAGCGAAAGTTGAAGGGGTATTTTATCATATTTGACATTTTGCCTTCAATTTTCATCAAGTATGTAATTTTAGGTATTTTAAACTAAATTTTAGAGAGAAGTAGTCAAAAATATACGTTTTTGGTTCCCAAAAAATTTCCTTACCGCCAACAGGAAAGCCACAAAGGCTCCTTCAAAATGATTGCATAACTTGGATATTGAAAGGTTTTTTGAAAAACAAAAGTTGATTTCAATAGATCTCAACTAACTATTAAGCATAGACTAACACAGATTTTTGATGCTTGCATTTTTGCCAGGTTTTCACACCTTTGAAAGTTCGAGGTAGCCCAAAATAGACATTTTTGATGAGAAATGGACAGAATGAAATAATATGTTAATGTTTTTATGCCAATTTGGGATAATGTTTCGCAAGATCTGCCTAATATCGTTGATTTTTTTGAAATCGCATGCATACTTTTTGATAACCCAGTTGTGCGTCAAAAGTGTTTTCCGTTAAAAAGTAACCCTTTATGTAAAATGACAGAAAATGAACGAGAACAGCCTATCTTACAATCCACTAGATCCATCGATAACACTTTAGTTCATTCAAATCGGACGTACGGTTCGAAAGATAAGTTCATTCGATTTCTGAAAACATCCAAAATCTCAGATCGAGTCAAATCTTAAGCAAAACATGTCAACATATAACCTCTTCTTTAAAGATTTCTTTCAAATTTGAACTGAAGATAGGCAGTGGTGAATAAAGCCTTACCAAGCATTTGGAACAACTTGTTTGCATACTCAGCGAAAGTTGAAGGGGTATTTTATCATATTTGACATTTTGCCTTCAATTTTCATCAAGTATGTAATTTTGGGTATTTTAAACTAAATTTTAGAGAAAAGTAGTCAAAAATATACGTTTTTGGTTCCCAAAAAATTTCCGTACCGCCAACAGGAAAGCCACAAAGGCTCCTTCAAAATGATTGCATAACTTGGATATTGAAAGGTTTTTTGAAAAACAAAAGTTGATTTCAATAGATCTCAACTAACTATTAAGCATAGACTAACACAGATTTTTGATGCTTGCATTTTTGCCAGGTTTTCACACCTTTGAAAGTTCGAGGTAGCCCAAAATAGACATTTTTGATGAGAAATGGACAGAATGAAATAATATGTTGATGTTTTTATGCCAATTTGGGATAATGTTTCGCAAGATCTGCCTAATATCGTTGATTTTTTTGAAATCGCATGCATACTTTTTGATAACCCAGGCCATTCTTAACCCAGTTGTGCGTCAAAAGTGTTTTCCGTTAAAAAGTAACCCTTTATGTAAAATGACAGAAAATGAACGAGAACAGCCTATCTTACAATCCACTAGATCCATCGATAACACTTTAGTTCATTCAAATCGGACGTACGGTTCGAAAGATAAGTTCATTCGATTTCTGAAAACATCCAAAATCTCAGATCGAGTCAAATCTTAAGCAAAACATGTCAACATATAACCTCTCTTTAAAGATTTCTTTCAAATTTGAACTGAAGATAGGCAATGGTGAATGAAGCCTTACCAAGCATTTGGAACAACTTGTTTGCATACTCAGCGAAAGTTGAAGGGGTATTTTATCATATTTGACATTTTGCCTTCAATTTTCATCAAGTATGTAATTTTGGGTATTTTAAACTAAATTTTAGAGAAAAGTAGTCAAAAATATACGTTTTTGGTTCCCAAAAAATTTCCGTACCGCCAACAGGAAAGCCACAAAGGCTCCTTCAAACTGATTTCATAACTTGGATATATGAAGAGGTTTTTGAAAAACAAAAGTTGATTTCAATAGCTCTCAACTAACTATTAAGCATAGACTAACACAGATTTTTGATGCTTGCATTTTTGCCAGGATTTCAGACCTTTGAAAGTTCGAGGTAGCCCAAAATAGACATTTTTGATAAGAAATGGACGGAATGAAATAATCTGTTGATGTTTTTATGCCAATTTTGGAGAACGTTTCGCAAGATCTGCCTAATATCGTTGATTTTTTTGAAATCGCATGCATACTTTTTGATAACCCGGGCCATTCTTGACCCATTTGTGCGTATACTACTATCGAGACTCCGTTGTGGCCGCTTGCCATATAAATAAATTTGAAGAGAATCGGTTGAGAACATTATAAATATTATAGTAAGTTTAATTAGATAGAAAAAAAATATATACAGTAAAATACAATGAAATTATGAAGAATAACAAAAAGATTGAGCAAAGATACAAGAACAAAAAAAAAAGAATGAAGTTAATGTCCTACTTAAGGGGCGGGGTCATATATTGCCTGTGGCAATCTCTTCCACCCAACCCTTGGGACATTTGTAAAAACAAGTGATTCAGTAAAAAAATCTCTGATTCTAGCGATAATAAAAGTAGATAAATTTGAATGCCATTCACGAGGAAGTATTGTGTCCATAATTGGCAGTGCATTTTATTCTCTTTCTATTAAACGGATCTGATCATACCAACATTGCCTATTGCTTTATGAATTATTATAGCATTCAACAATCTCGAACTCAGAACCAAATGACTAATATTCATGTATAGGTGTATAGCAGTATTTTCCCTTCTTCTGTGGAGGGTCTGTGGGGAGGTCATAGTTGTTAACACAAAATAAAGGATCAAATTTTGTTTAGGTTTAAAAGTGCAGATCTCTTGTATTTAATGGCCTTCTTATAAAAGGGGATACCTACCACGCTCCAAAGGCAAAGTACAAATGCAACTCATATAAATAAAAAAAGGTTGTGTTTCACTAAATTCAGACCGTTAGAAATAAAAACAAAGGGATTTAATTATTTATATTGTACAGTTTGCCGACTTTACAACTTCTTATTCCTTTCGAGATTTTGACGAATTTTTTTACACATATAGGTATAGGAGACGTATTGTAGGTGGTCCCATTTTAAATTCATTAACTTCGCACTATCACTTGTTGGTGATACAGACCATGTGTCTGACCACTATATTTTTACTTAAACGCTTATATCTCTTGAATAATACACCCAATTGTCACGAAATTATGTATGTATATTGTATATGCTGGGAGTTAGCGTTCTCATTGTGCATTTATAGCTAAATCATAAGCTTTGATATTTAGGAAATCCAATTTTTTTTACAAAAAAGTGCAAAAATAACGTCTATGACTTGCCGATACACAATTTTTTGTAGAGTTGGGTTTGTAGGAAAAACGGTATTCTACCATAATATATAACATATAAAATTTGAAGAAAATCGGTTAAGCGGTTTTAGTTATAATAACACTCTATATTGGAAGGTAAGATATCTATACTTATATAAGAGAGTTTCACTCACTGACTGACTCACTCACTCACTGATTCATCACTGTTTCTCCGAACTGGTAAGTCCTAGGAAGCTGAAATTTGGTAGGTAGCTTTGTCTTATAGTCTAGATGTGCAATAAGACGGAATTTTTTGAAATTCACACTACAACACCTGCCATTGGCGAAAAAGGATTTTTTGCTTCTAGCGGGCCATGCTTCGGCCCGCAAAGCGGGCGACAGCCCGCTAGTAATAGATATAATAACCAACAGGCGAGGTTAATACTCAAAGCATTTTCTACCACCTTAACCCTCAGAGTCTTATTATTTTGTGGTTACAAACTCAAATAAATGAGGAAAAATTCATGCACTGGGTGGGATTCGAACCAACGGATCTCTACACTACCTAGATCACCAGACTAGCGCTTTAACCACTTGACTACCAGTGCACTGTACAAGAGATACAATGGAGTTTTATTTTATTTTTTAAAGATGAATGTTTAGCAGCCTTTTTTATTTCGTAGCTATAAACAGGGGCTACTGTAGAAGCTTGTGGTTTGTGTTGTAGCCTGCCCATCCCGTAGTATGCCTCCACTCTGATGGGCGAGAAGTGACACAATACTTACCATTTAGGTGCTGAGTCAACACGAGCGCACCGAAAGGTATTCCCTACAAACAACTGTAACCAAATTTTGAATACAAATTTTTGTCGGCGCGGGGGTTCGGACCCGGGACCTTCCGCATAGGAAGCGAGTGCTTAACCACTGAGCTTAAGTATAAAATCTCAAAATTGCCACGTGTATACAATGTAAACCAATCACGAGGAAGTATTGTGTTAATAATTTATTGACAGTGTATTACGTCCGAGAAATTTCTAATATTAGAAACTAATATTTCTAATATTAGAAATATTAGTATTGTGTTCGTTTCTGTAAAAAAAAAAAAACATTTTTTTGCTCTGAGCAATTTTGGTTTTGTGTCCGTCTGTCGGTCTATTAAAAATATTCCTTGTAACGCGCAAATCTCGGAAACTACTCAATGGATTTTGATTAAAATTTCCTACGTGTATATAATGTGAAATAATCACGAGGAAGTATTGTGTCCATAATTGGCAGTGTTTTTTATCTTCAAATTATTTCGATGATTATTATTTTGTTTTACCAAGAGTTGTGTATAATAATTTCCTGAGAACTTATATGTTTCATTCCTATTATAATTATATTAGAAAATTTAGGAAGTAATAGTAGGACCTGACTCATCTGACCAAACTTATCACTCGTAAAGTTTCGTTCCATTAAGTAGATAATGCCTTGATTTAATCATTTCATTTTCCTGCCCGAGCAAAGCTATGTTAAGACAATAATATACTTTTCAATTATTTATTTTTTTAAAAGCGACGTTAAACCCCACTTTTAACTGCATGGTCATATGACGACGGGGGTGTTACCCTCTTTTCACAGGAAACTAAAAAAAAAACACGGCTATCCACATAAACCTCATCCAGCCTTTGTTGGGCCGGAATACCAGCATCACGAAGATGTATGTTGCTCAACTTCGGTGATCCTACAAGAACTGGTGCCTTCAACGCTGGCTCAAAAATCGTTAATGTTCGGTTAAGTACTATTTTTTCATTTGCGTGTTCTGCTAAGTATCAAACGCGAAAATGGTTCGGCTAAGTATTGCTGAATGAGGAAATTTTAGAGACCGGCACTGGTCGCTTCGCGCCCGGGAATTAGCAGAACGTTAGAATTTTTCAATTATTTTCGAAATGGTTGAGAATTGTAAAAAAAACCGAGAAGTGTGTATCTCTTAAATTAAAATTGCTAGCAATTGATATAAACCTTATTCAAATCGGACAAACTTTTCTTAAGTTCGGCTAAGTCGCAACGCGAAAATGGTTCGGCTAAGTATTGCTGCGTGAGGATGTGTGTATGTGTGTATGTATGTTCTTTATACAAATTCACACCGTTTGACCGAGAAACCTGAAATTTTGCACATAGGTCCCGTTGGATCAGGAAATTCTTCTAGGCTAGATTATATCTCCCTGAGGTTAAGCTACAATGAGTAAGGATAAAAATGGATGGGTGACGCAAAAAAAATTCACGTTTTTTGACATAAATGACATTTTTTCTCGAAATTTGTCGCGACGACCTATCAACTCAAAGCGAGAAAGTTTTAGGCAAGGGTTTGAGCTTTCAATTGACACATCGATCGCGAATTTCTGATGAGCCGTTCTTGAGCTACGCCAGGTAAGGTAAAAAAATGGATGCGTAACATGTAAAATATTCACGTTTTTTTTACCTAAATGTCATTTTTTCTCGAAATTTGAAGTGACGACCTATCAACTCAGAGCGAGAAAGTTTTAGGCAAGGGTTTAGGCTTTCATTTGACATATTGATCGCGAAATTCTGATGAGCCATTCTTGAGCTACGCCGGGGAAGACCAGAAAAGAGATGAGCGACAAAAAATATTCAGGTTTTTTTCAAACCTAAAGGACATTTTGTGTGTGTGTGTGTGTGTGTATGTTTGTGGTGTGGTGTGGTGTGTGGGGTGTGTGTTTGTGTGTGTGTTTGTGTGTGTTTTGTGTGTGTGTTGTGTGTGTGTGTGTGGTGTGGTGTGTGTGTTTGTGTGTGTGTTTGTGTGTGTGTTGTGTGTTGTGTGTTGTTGTGTGTGTGTGTGTGTGTGTGTGTGTGTGTGGTGTGGTGTGTGTGGTGTTTGTGTGTGTGTTTGTGTGTGTGTTGTGTGTGTGTATGGTGTGTGTGGTGTGTGTGTGTGTGGTGTGTGTGTGGTGTGTGTGTGTGGTGTGTGTGGTGTGTGTGTGGTGTGTGTGTGGTGTGTGTATGATGTGTATGTGTGATGTGTATGTGTGATGTGTATGTGTGGTGTGCGTGTGTGTGTGGTGTGTGTGTGTGGTGTGTGTGGTGTGTGTGTGGTGTGTGTATGGTGTGTGTGTGTGTGTGTTTGGTGTGTGTGTGGTTTGTGTGGTGTGTGTGTGTGATGTGTGTGTGATGTGTGTGTGGTGTGCGTGTGTGGTGTGTTTGTGTGTGGTGTGTTTGTGTGTGGTGTGCGTGTGTGGGTGTGTGTGGTGTGTGCGTGTGTGTGGGTGGGTCTGGGTGTGTGTGTGTGCGTGTGTGTGCGTTGTGTGTGTTTGATGGGCTGGCGAAGCGGCGGGTGTAACCCGCTAGTATCCATATATTTTGACCTATAACTCGTTGACCGTAAATTCCAGAAAAATGAAATTTGTTGATAATAACTCCTTATCGCAAGAACTTTCGAACAAGTTAAAACTGGATTTGTTTTTTCGTAAAAATTTTTCTTACTTTTCTTCCGGGTGGCTGACGAAACCGACCAGAATCTAATATCAACAGAGTATGTCGAGTTATAATTTTTTCGTAAGTGCTTGTCATAAGGAGTTATTATCAACAAATTTCATTTTTCTATAATTTACGGTTAACGAGTTATAGGTCAAAATATATGGATATTACGCAGGGCGTCCGACCCTGTATCTCAAAAACGGTAAGTTGTAGCTCACTGAAATTTGTTGTAATGAACTTTTCTCTATAAGACCTTTAAAACAATATGCCAAAAGACATACCATTCTATTTAAGATTTTAAAGTTGGTCCATGCCCAGCCTGACTGGGGCCGTGTAGGCAATTTTTTTTTAGCTTAAAATGAATCCCTCTAAAAATTAAGGAATACCGGTTTTTGGCGTTTTCTTGTATTTTTAGCCATTCTCGAGATACGGGGGGTGGGGTGAGACTTTATGCTCACCCTGTATACGTACATACATATATAGGTAGATATTTATGTTTACAGGGTGGAAACTAGTTGATCAAATTGATCAGATCAGATCAAAAGTGCACTTGTTGTCAAGTGGTTAACGCGCTTGTCTGATAATCTCGGTAGCGTAGGTATCCGTTGGTTCGAATCCCACCCAGTATATAAATTTTACCTCATTACTTTGAGTTTGTGACCACATAATAATAAGACTCTGAGGGTTAGGTGGTAGAAAATGCTTTGAGCATTAACCTCGCCTGGTGGTTACCTTCCACTAAAGAGCGTTATTATTATTATCAAGCTACTGAGGTCGGCATATATGTACATACAAGTCTTGACTTGAACCTCTCTGAGCTAGATTCTGGTCCAATGTCAAGGAGATCACTCACCCATGAGAAGTTAGAACTTTTACTTTGCTCTTGGTTAGTATCTATCTGCCGACCTCCGTTGCTCAGTGGTTATTAAGAGCACTGACTACTGACCCGAAGGTTGCGGGTTCGAATCCCGGCGGGAGCGGAAAATTCTGACCGAAATTATCCGTTTCCGCAATGGCAAATGGCATGGATGTAAAAACGTAAAGGACCCTGAAGAAATGCGAAAGCTGTTCCGGGGCAAGCTAGCGACGATCCGCAAAAAAACTTTGCAAAAGTGTTTCAGAAACAGAAATTGGATTTGTGAAGTGAGAAGTGCGGAGTGCGGAGCGACTCCCCACTTCTCACTCTTTTTCAGGAGCAGAGCCCAGGTCTCCGTTCAGAAAAATAAAGTACTCTCACTCTCATAATCCCCCAATCTCCCTTTCAACCGTCACAAAACGCAATGTTATTGGTTATTTCATTCAAATTAATCAACCAATTTCAACCTATTGTGTTCGTATTTATTTCGCTCAGACTCTTTTTTCTTAACCCTTATCTTGGCACAGAATTTCAAATTTTCAACAACAAAAAAGTAAGTAAAAGAGGATCATAATTGGATGGTTGGATGGAAGAGCTCCATTCTGCCACTTGAAATAAAGCATAGAAAAATAATAATTTTAAATGTTCTGTGGAAGAAAAAATGCTTTGGGATTAATTTTGGGTCAATAGAGTATGTATGTATTGTATGATTTTATTTGTGGTGAAGCACAAAGCTTCTTCACAATGTGGGCCAATAGAGTAAAAAAAAAAAAAAAAAAAAAAAATGATGCTACCCAAATGGAAACATTACCAAGATAAGGGTTAAAAATAAATAAATAAAAATTGAATGACATATTAATTTATTGTTTTTCTTTTTGTTCACAGGTCAAATTATTCATCTCATGTCCCACATAGATGAGGACACAAACATATCCACTGTCTGCACATATTCTTAAAGGACATAAAAATCATTGTCCTACTGACAGCTTGATTTAAAACTGCAGCAGAAAAAAATCCTGCCCTGCTGAGAATCAAACCCAGGTCACCGTGCGTGCAAGACTGCATTCAGCGCTACCCACTTAGCCACGGTGACTACTACTTAAAAGAAAAAGAGCAACTTTGAAATCTTCTTTCTTGTAACTAATAATGAAAAGTTTTCAACAGAACTATGGGTAAAATCCAGGAAGCATCAACACTTTGACTATTTGTCAAGTTCTAACCAGTATCACAATGTCTATTCTCGCCTATCTTCTACCTCTAGGTAGATCCAAAGCTTTAACCGCTTTCACAACGCTGAACAGTCTCCTATCTCTAGCCTGCTTCACAATGGTTGCCAGCCTCCCACCTCTAGGCAGATTCAAATCTCTAGCCAGCTTCACAACGCTAGCCACTCTCCTATCTTTATGCAGATTCAAATCTCTAGCCAGCTTCACAACGCTAGCCACTCTCCTATCTTTATGCAGATTCAAATCTCTAGCCAGCTTCACAACGCTAGTCACTCTCCTATCTCTAGGCAGATTCAAATCTCTGGCCACCTTCACAACGGTAGCTATCTTCACAACTCTAGTTCCCACAGTTAGTGCGGCGTCCCAGTACAACAAATTCGACCGCAGTGAAGCCAGCGTTATATTTCACACCAGTCCGAATTTCCTGAGCTTCGCCATCGATTCGTCTAAGCTGAAAAGGGGCGTGGCCCAGTTGAAATTAACGTAAGAATTATTTTTATCAACATCCTTTATACATAGATATACTACCATGGAATCCATGGATACATACCTAAGTTCCTAAGTAAGTGGATACGTCATAGCATAATATAGCTCATTGGTAATGAATCTGTCACCAATATATTTGAAAAAAAGTATGTAAGAAATTGAAAGAAAAATACTAACGTGCCAGCTTCCACGAATGACATGTTGAATATAAACAACAAAAAATATCTGTCACCTAACTGACTATATTGACTAATCAATATGGCTACCTAATTTTCTATTCTTGTTTAGAAGAATAGAAAATTAGGGGACAGATTTGAGGCATTACAAGTTCTCCATTACATATACCTACCTCCATGGATACTACATTCTAAGCCAATATTATGTCACTGAAGTTGAGCTACGTGGAGCGAGGTTTGGACTTGAATGGGTGACTAATCAAATCCGAAATCTCGTGATGCTCAAACCGATTTTTCAACCTTATTTTATTTATGAACATACGAGTATTCACTACTTGAGCTGTAGTTTTATTTATAAGTATATAATATATGTACAAATAAATGTTATGTGTGCATGGGGATACAATTGAGCCCAGGAAACCGGATCAAACCCGATGTAGCCAACATCTATTCTAGTTTGAAGCAAATGTAATTGGCGCTGATAATTACTCGTCCAATACAGTTTTTTTTTGTAGTTTTTTTTTTCTTTTATAGAGTTTAACGTTGCTTTCTTCTTTTCGACAGATAAATAAAGTCGTGTTGTGTCACACCAGTTTGTACTTCCGAGAAATTTCTAATATTAGAAATCGGAAGTATTGTGTTCGTTTTTGTAAAAAAAAATGTTTTTTTTGCTCCGATTTCAATTTTTTGGACGTTTCATAACCTCCTGAGCAAATTTGGTTTTGTGTCCGTCTGTCGGTCTGTCTGTCTGTTAAAACGATTCCTTGTAACGCGCAAATCTCGGAAACTACTCAACCGATTTTGATAAAATTTTGCACACATCTAGGAGACATTCTGTAGATGGTTCCATTTTAAATTCATTGAATTCGTACTAGCGGTTCTGGGTGAAAGAGACCATGCGCCTGACCACTAACTTTTTACTTAAATGCTTATATCTCGTGAACGGTACACCCGATTTTAATGAAATTTTGTATGTATATGCATATTATTGTTTTACACAGGTTTTTTATATTTACTTTTTAATTAATTATAATTTGACTCTGATATTTAAGAAAATCCGAAATTTTGGACAATAAACTCAAAAAATAAGAACCACGACTTGCCGATACAGAATTTTTGTAGAATCTAGAATGTAGAAAAAAAGGTTTTCTACCATATAGAACAAATTTGAAGAAAATCGATTCAGCCGTTTTGGGGATACAAGTAATTTTCTATAAAATCTCAAAATTGGCACGTGTTTACAATGTGAAGCAATCACGAGGAAGTATTGTGTCCATAATTGGCAGTGTTTATTTTTCTTATTATGATTATTTATCATCATATCATCATAGGATGGCGTCATCGTGAACGATGGTAGCCAGACAGTATGGAGTGATGACTCAGCACTTCTACCACTGTCTTTACAAGGAGGCTAATAATTGACATGGGCCCCCAGAACCAAGCCAATGCTGGTCTACTCCCTGTTTATAGTCCCCCAGCCAGACTGCTGGTCTACTCCCTGTTTATAGTCCCCCAGCCAGACTGCTGGTCTACTCCCTGTTTATAGTCCCCCAGCCAGACTGAATTTATGCCTTAGAAAATTAGATTACAACTCATATTGTAGGTAGTGGGCGCGCAATGAGCTCAGTGGTTAAGCACTCGCCTGCCATGCGGAAGGTCCCAGGTTCGATCCCCAGAGTTCAACAAAAAACTTGTAAACTAAATTTGGTTACAGTTGTTCGTAACGGATACCTTCCGGTGCGGTCGTTTCGACCCAGCACTTTAATCGGAAGTGTCACTTCTCGTCCATCAGAAGGGAAGAGGCATACTACGGGATGGGCAGGCTACAACACCGACCACAAGCGTCTACAGTAGCTCCTGTTTCACATGTCTACGATATGAAATAAACACATCTTAAATTAAAATATACACTCACCGGAAGAATTAACCGGACACTTCCTGTTTTCCCCTTTAACACCGTGTATTTCCATGCGGCTGCAAAAGGTTGTAACTTCTACTGTAGATAACATTTTCCGATGATTTTTGTTTTGTATAAAAGAAAACAGATTAAGGATTTAAGCTCATTATAAGAAAAAAAATCAGGAAAAATCATTGCAACTCATGGAAAGACAAATGTAAACTTGCAAAACACAGAATTTTAGAGGTGTTTTATTTAGAACACACTCAGTTCACTGTTTTATTTTTATCATTCGATTTTTCTTAAAAATACAAAAACCTAAAGATTTCAATTTCAACATGACCTACTAATACAAGGATTTAAAAAAAAACACAATTCATTGAGGATGTTTCAAAAATCTCAAAAATACGGTAAATTGAAATTTTAAATTTTTCTTTCCATGAGTTGCAATGATTTTTCCTGAATTTTTTCTTATAATGAGTGTAAATCCTTAATCTGTTTTCTTTTATACAAAACAAAAGTCATATAAAAAAGTTATCTACAGTAGAAGTTACAACCTTTTGCAGCCGCATGGAAATACACGGTGTTAAAGGGGAAAACAGGAAGTGTCCGGTTAATTCTTCCGGTGAGTGTACTTATACTCGAAGATCTTAGTCATGCGGCCTGATTTGGCTCAACTAATAATATCAATTAATAATATTAAACTCAGCGTCCTAAGTCATTGTCAGGCTATTCATGACTCATATACATATCTCTATATATAAATGTCAAAGACACTCACTGACCACTGACCACTGACCACTGACCACTGACTGATCATCGCTCTACAGCCCAAACCGTAAGTCCTAGGAAGCTGAAATTTGGTAGGTAGCTTTGTCGTATAGTCTAGATGTGCAATAAGACGGGATTTTTCGAAATTCCCACTACAACACCTGCCATTGGCGAAAAAGGATTTTTTGCTTTCACGGCCATGCCTCGGCCCGCAAAGCGGGCGACAGCCTGCTTGTACAGTCATATACATTCATGACTCCTATACATGCTAGTGACGTCATACTAGTATATTATGATAGTATGCTGTAGTAACGTCACTGTCCAAAACCCACATGATCCTGATGTCGCTTGTTTGCTCATTATTATTATTTTACCGACCTCAGTAGCTTGATCGATAAGGTGGCGGACTTTTAACCTGGAGGTCGTTGGTTCAAGTCCCGGTTTCAGCGTAGATTTATAAGTAAAGCGAGTTTGAGTAGTTGTGATATCATAAAAGTCATTTACACAAATATGATAACTTTTAAAACTTTTATTTTATAAAATTAACTATTCTTATTTTGAAATGTATTTTCTATGACTAAGGGCGGAATTAATAGGCGTTTTTGTAATACTTCTGTGGTGCTAAGTCTCGTATTGCGTACTTTATTACATGGGGAAAAATACTATTCATTTTGCGCTAAGTCTAGTCCTGTTTCATAATTCGGCCCTTGAGCTTTATTTAATTACCTACAATTTTGCAATACTTCAAATTGACTGTCATTCCTCTCACCCTCTCTCTCTTTCTCTTTCTCTCTCTCTTTCTCTCTCTCTCTTATCTTTCTCTTTCTCCCTCTCTCTCTTTTTCTCTCTCTCTCTCTCTCACTCTCTCTCTTCTCTTTCACTCTATCTTTCTCTGTCTCGCTCTCTCTCTCTCTCTCTCTGTTTCTCTTTCTCTTTCTTTCTCTCTCTCTCTCTCTGTTTCTCTCTCTCTGTTTCTCTCTCTGTTTCTCTTTCTCTTTCTTTCTCTCTCTCTCTCTCTGTTTCTCTCTCTCTCTCTTTCTCTCTCTCTCTTTCTTTCTCATTTTCTCTCTCTCTCTAAATCGACAGCGATCGCACTCTCATCTCTCTCTCTCTCTCTAAATCGACAGTGATCCCTCTCTCATCTCTCTGTCTCTCTAAATCGACAGCGATCCCACTCTCATCTCTCTCTCTCTCTCTCTCTCTCTCTCTCTCTCTCTCTCTCTCTCTAAATCGACAGTGATCCCTCTCTCATCTCTCTGTCTCTCTAAATCGACAGCGATCCCACTCTCATCTCCCTCACCAAGCACCTGTCTCCTGCCTACCTCAGAATAGGAGGTAATGCCGCGGACAGCCTCCTGTTCAGTAGACAGCCAGTCTATGAGTCTACTGCCATGAATACGACTTCCTACTTCACAGGTTTGTAAATGAGGAAATGAGCAGGGAAGTGGGAATGACGTTTTGTTTTTTTTTGTGGCGGAAGCATACACACTCATATACACGCAATAATATCTACTATAGCTTTTACGTGTATATACGAGTATCATAGGGTATACAATACAATACTCTGTTTATCCTGCAATTTTTTTTATTATTTATTTATTTAGAAACTCTTTATTAGCAGAACATATATACAGACAAACAATGGTAAAAATTAAATATAAAATTGACAGTATTAATAATATAAACAAGAAAAAAATAAATAAAATATATACATATGTCCTAACTAAAGGGCGGGGTTATTGCCTATGACAATAACCCTTTACTCTCACAATCTAAACAAAGTCTCATTTATTTGTGTAAGTCTCATTTATTGATGTAACACCATTATATGTATATCTCCCTTGTCTTTATCCCATATTAACTTATGTTGCTATTGGGGTCGGCATTTGTTCAACCTCATTGAGGTTGGTAGGGTGGAGCATGTTACGGCTGGATGCCCTTCCTAACGCCAACGATATTCAACGTCCCATCGACACTGTCTGACAAGAGGCTTGTTGTGCTAACCTCGCTGGACGTCTTCTATTCCAGGTGATGACTGGTTGGCCGTTCACAAGTTCGCCCGCCAGACAAACACCAGACTCTTGTTTGACCTGAACGTGCTCTATAGGACCGAAGAGTCTAAAGATCCTCTTTCCATCGCTCCATCTCGACCACTGAAGAGGAAGGCCGCCAGTCAAAGTAACATGAAAACCGGAATCGGGAAGACCAGGGTCACTGTGACTCAGTGTGGAAAACCTAAAAGTGGGGCAAAGGAGACCCCTTGGGATAGTGAAACTTTTGGTGGAAAAATGAGACAGACTGAGAGCCAATGGGATTCGTCCAACGCTGCAGACTTGCTGAGGTTCTGCGAGGAACAAGGGTTGGACAATGATTGGCAGCTTGGGAATGGTAAACACCATTGTTTAGTAGTTGATATTTTTTTACGTATACTTCAGAAACTCGATACTCGATAACCTTACGAAAATTGGTGTATTCAATTCATTGATGTTAGCTGGTTTTAGTTTATTTTATTTACTATGGTAAAATTATTTTTCACAATGAACGGCCGGATTTAAGGAGGCATGGCCTTATATTTACCTAACCCTTCACTAGACTCCCTAACCCTACTCTAGACCCGACCCTACTCTACACTCGAGGCATTCCCGTACATTTTGAACTTTACGCAAATAGTAAACACCGAAGAAGAAAAAACCTTTTTCCTATTTACCGGTTGGCCTGGAGTTGTGTTATCCCGAAAGAATTTGTCGTTACGATTTAAAATACTGAAAAAAACTCGTCCGGAATAACGGGACTTACGAGACCCAATCACGCAGATTAATAAGGTGATATTGTTATTATTCTTTCAGAGCCAAATGCCTTTAATCTTAATTTATTTCACAACTGCAGTTGTAGACTGATTACAAATAATCTTGATAACTAGGGCTTAAAACTTGCTTAACCCTTCAAGTACTGGCGTTACATATATGTAACACAAAACACGTGTCAGCGTATTTCTTTTTAATATTAAAAACAATATAACAGTACACATATAACACATTTTTAGTGCTTCATAATAGTCGAATCAACCTATGGCCACAGAAAGTTCACTGTTACAAATATGTAACGACATATGCAGTAGAAAAATAGAAAAACTATAAAAATAGTTTTCGGACTTGAAGGGTTAAACTAAAAAGGAGATTTATTTATTCACATGCATAACTTCTTTCAGAGCCCAACGCCTTCCTGCACCAATTCAACACGTCTGTCTCTCCTAGACAGTTGGCCGCCGATTTCAACACTCTGAAGACACTTCTGGCGGAGTTTCCGTCCCAAAGCCGATCCCTACTCATTGGACCCGATATTACACATCCCAAATTGGTACAAAATTTTACTTCAGATGAATTTCTAGTATTTGTAGAAATTGGAAATATTGTGTTCGTTGTTTTTGCAAAAAAAATATTTTTTGGCTCTGATTTTTTTTTAATAGACGTTTGTAGTATATTTTATTAAACATAAAAAACATTATTCAGGACATCATCATTTGGATGACAACCCAAAACGCTTGTAGCATTGCCTCGTGGAACTGCAAGGCTGATCTGTTGCAGCAAATAATTTCCCGATCTTGGGTCTCCAGTCTTTTTTACAATGGATCTTTTCAGTTCTTCTAGCCGTTGTTTAGCTTCTTTACAAATCGGCCCCATTGTTGCAATTGCAAAAGCTTTCAAAATGTAATTCTGTCGTTCTAGATGGAGATATTTCCTATGTTTATTTACACATGCTCTCTCTGCGGCTCTGATTGTTATTATTTTCATTTTTTTTTTTTTTTTGTTTCAATAATATGAGACTAGCCCGTAGGGGAAGTTCGATCCCCGGTTGGGGAAGACTTAAGGAAATTCTGTTTCCTTCAAACACGTGAGGCTGGCATTTCCGGCTCTAAACTGTCTGGGTGAGGTTAATATGAGTAGCTGGGACGATTCCCAGCGAATGGAGGGTAAAACCACCGTCCTGACTATCTATCTCAAATCAGGACGTTAAAACTAAATAGAATCAAATGGTCACAAAAGCAGATGCACGCTTCGTCTCGGTAGTGAGCTTGAAGAAATGTTTTACCTTTGAAATATATTATGTACTGGTCACAATAGATCTAATTAGGTCGCAGTTTTAATTGTAAGGGTTTCACTGAAAACCCTGCAACCAGGTCAGATAATAATATTTTTTTATGTAATCAAACGCAACCATTGAATAGTTGCAGTTACATGATTAAATGGATTATAATGATAAAATACAAATCTAACATCTAAAACATCTAAAACCGGTCTGCTCCCGAAATTCTGAAATTCTGAAAATAATTCGAAAATTTAGTACTTGACAATTTTTTTAACTGTTTTTCGAAAATGCCTTTTATTCTTCCAATTATGTTTGGTTGATTTTTCAATGGAACAAAGCGTTTTATCGAATCAAGTGAACAAACCATGTCCTTGCCTCAATAGTGACTTTGTAAATGAGGATCTTATTCAATGTGACGAATGTCAAATATGGTATCATGGCCGTTGTGCAGCCCTATCAAGAGAAGAAATTGAAAGTGTCCTTTCATCAAGTGAGAAATGGTTCTGTACAACTTGTTTAACATCCATAATACAGACAAACACAGATAATTATGTCTCTCATGATGATACAACCTCAAGTGTTACCTGCCCTCGTTGTCCACAAGATCAGATTTTGAAAACTTTCAAAGGTAAACGAGGTCTACGAATTCACTATGGCCGTCTACATAAAGACTATCTGTCCGATTTAGACATTATTGTAGAACAAGCAAGTAACAATACACCAGAAACAGATTTTGAAACTTTTGTTAGATCTTTGGGTATTTTAAAAAGACAAGTGAAAATAATAAAACGCATCCCCAAAGGAGCTAGAATGACTGTAGCCTTGAAATTATCAAAACTCCTGGACAATTGCTTAACAAATTCGATTAGTGCTTGGACTAATCTCTTTTGCTTTGCATTCAATGCACTTCACGTCCCTGAGAATGCGAAAAACCTCACGCAAACTGTCAAAAATAACGCAGCTAAATACGATTCTTCTCAGTCATTACCACACATTGATCATCCAGCTAAACCGAAACGCAAAACATATTCTCTTTCAAATCGTATTGAGTCGAAAATTTCCGACGGAGATGTGAGAGGTGCTGTCAAAATACTATCTTCTTCTGATTCTTTAGCGATTGACAATGACGAAACTTTCACAAAGTTGAAAGCCAAGCACCCGTCTCCTAGTCGTTTGTTATCTCTCCCAGAGCCTCCAACTCTCGGCGTAGGCTGTTTATCAGTTTCTGAAAAAGAAGTACAAGAAGGAGTTTTTGCTTTCCCTAATGGTTCCTCTGCTGGAGTCGACGGCATACGTCCCCAACATTTGAAAGACCTGCTGTCAATAAGCAATGGAGATGCTGCACAGAAATTGTTAACTTCATTGACAAAATTTAGCAATTTTCTTCTTTCTGGTAATGTCAACAAGAGTGTTACTACAGTTTTATATGGAGCAACAATATGCGCCCTCGAAAAAAAGTCAGGAGGAATCAGACCTATTGCGGTAGGATGTACTCTACGTCGTTTGGTATCAAAGATCGGATGTAAAGCTGTTCGTGATCAAATTAGCAACTACCTCAATCCTCAACAAGTTGGATTTGCTACTAAAGGTGGATGTGAGGGGCAGTACATGCAACCAGAACCTTTCTTCAGGAGAATGTCTTTACTAGCAAGATAATATTGAAAATAGATTTTGAAAATGCGTTCAATAGTGTAGAACGAGATGCTTTATTATATCAAATCAAAGAAAAGTGCCCGCTCCTTTATCCTTACCTTTGGCAATGCTATTCAACTCCATCCACTCTTTTCTTTGGTGATAAAATGATTAGTTCTGAAGTTGGTTTTCAACAAGGTGACCCGGCTGGCCCTTTGGGGTTTAGTTTATCTGTGCATCCTATTATTCAAGATTTAAGATCAGAATTTAATGTATGGTATTTAGATGATGGAACTATTGCGGGAGATCCAAAAGTTGTTCTCGATGATTTTTCAACAATCATTACCAGAAGTCGCGAACTTGGACTCAAAGTGAATGCCTCAAAATGCGAATTGTTTTTCTGTGGTCCAGTAAATTCTAATATTATTTCTGAATTCCACAAGATAGCACCAGATATTAGTGTTGTACAGCACCTTTCTCTTCTAGGATCGCCAATTTCTGAGAACTGCATGACAAATATGTTTGAAAATAAGATTGAAGAAATTTCTTTACTCCTGACACGTATCCCAGATTTAAAATTCCACATTGGATATTATTTGATAAAACACTGCCTTTTCGTTCCAAAACTGAATTATTTGATCAGAACGACACCATCTTGGAAGATATTAGATATTATCAAACAAATGGACAGTGATATTAAAAGTTGTTTTGAATACTTGATCAACACTAAACTGTCAGACGATAAATGGACTTTATGTTCACTTCCTCTAAAACATGGTGGAATGTCTATCAGAAAACTGTCGGATTTGATTCTTCCAGCTTTCTTATCTTCAGCAGTTAGCAGTCTTCCCCTCATCCGTACGATGTTAAATGAAAATATGAATGTTGTGGATATCGCTAACTACTCTGAAGGTTTGAGACTATGGTCAGATCGTTTTGGTGGAAATTCAATACCAGAATGTTCAGCAGTTCAACACCAATGGGATGATGTTTCTTGTAAGAAGATCTGTGATGAAATGGTGTTTTCAACTCAAGTTCAGAAAATATTGTACGAGGCATCAACTTGTAAGGAATCCAATGGCTGGCTCCAGGTTTTACCTTCTCGCACTGTAGGTACATTGTTGGACAATAATACGTTCAGAATATCGGCTGCTTTGCGAATAGGGGGTGTGATATGTGCTCCTCATCGTTGCGTGTGTGGTGAGAAAGTAAGTGAGAATGGAAGACACGGACTATCTTGTGCTAAGAGTGCTGGACGCCAATCTCGCCATTCCAGCCTGAATGATACTATAAGGCGTGCACTCACATCTGCAAAGATTCCTGCTATTCTAGAGCCTACAGGAATGTCTCGAGAAGATGGTCGGCGCCCAGATGGCATGTCTTTGATACCATGGAAGT
The DNA here is from genome assembly GCA_024516035.1 of Bactericera cockerelli. Classification (NCBI taxonomy): domain Eukaryota; kingdom Metazoa; phylum Arthropoda; class Insecta; order Hemiptera; family Triozidae; genus Bactericera; species Bactericera cockerelli. The sequence goes on along the minus strand of CM044964.1, from coordinate 23,412,578 downwards.
CAGGAAAGTGTTTGGTATGGGATTCTACATGTGCGGATACTTTGGCTCCTTCGTATGAAGATGTTTCAAAGAAAGGCGCTGGTAATATAGCAGAAACGGCTGCCACAAAGAAAATAGCAAAATATAGAAGTATAATGGAGGATTATCATTTCATTCCATTTGCTGTCGAATCAATGGGGCCCTGGTGTGAGGCAGCGAAAAAATTCACAAAAGATCTGGGTGACCGCCTCACATCAGTAACCGGAGACAGAAGAAGCAGGGCCTTTCTGGATCAAAGAATATCCATCGCCATCCAGAAAGGCAATGCAGCATGCGTCATGGGGACGTTGCCAAGCTGTTCCAAAATGGAAGAGATATTTTATTTGTAATATTTTAGAAAATTTTAAATTATAATAAACTTTAAAAAAAAATGTGAAAATTATTTCATCAAAATATATGAAATCATATTATAATGAAACCACATACATTATTTTATAAAAAAATGCAAGTATGTTCTAGCTATTACCACATAGTACTTACATTGAAAAATGTAATTCTAGGTTCAATACACTATGCAATTTTTGTGCAATACAAAAAGCAAAATGCACTATGCAATACAAAAAATCAAATAGAATCGTAGGCGTTAGGAAGGGCATCCAGGCGTAAAAATGTGCCAAAACCAACCAAACTCAACCATGAGGTTGAACAACGTCGGCCCTGCTTAAGCGGGATAAGACAGAGTAAAAGAAGAAGGATACACTATGCAATATTAACAGAAAAAAAATGAGATGTGACCATGCAGTCGTTAAACTAAAAAAATAGTGTTCTGTTTTCAAATTGCAGCACTCAACTATTCAAGATGGACGTTGTGTAAATCAAATCCAGGGCCCCCCACCATATTGTGTAGAGTTGTTCCCGGAGACTTATCTGGACCAGTTTCTATCCAGTGGCGGCCGGGACGCCATCAGCGGCGTAGGATTTCATCAGTAAGACCTTTCTCTTCATCAGTAAGACCTTTCTCTTCATCAGTAACACCTTTCTCTTCATCAGTAAGACCTTTCTCTTCATCAGTAAGACCTTTCTCTTCATCAGTAAGACCTTTCTCTTCATCATTAAGACTTTTCTCTTCATCAGTAAGACCTTTCTCTTCATCAGTAAGAATTTTCTCTTCATCAGTAAGACCTTTCTCTTCATCAGTAAGACCTTTCTCTTCATCAGTAAGACCTTTCTCTGCATCAGTAAGACCTTTCTCTTCATCAGTAAGACCTTTCTCTGCATCAGTAAGACCTTTCTCTTCATCAGTAAGACCTTTCTCTTCATCAGTAAGAATTTTCTCTTCATCAGTAAGACCTTTCTCTTCATCAGTAAGACCTTTCTCTTCATCAGTAAGACCTTTCTCTTTATCAATTCACGCGGTGTACTTACTCGAGAACTGGTGAATTCATATTCAACTAGCGGTTCTTGAAGATAAAGACCATGCCCCTTACCTCTAACATTTCACTTATACGCTTATATCTCGTGAACGGTACACCCGATTTTGTTGAAATTTTGTATGTTTGTAAAATGCGTAGGTATTAGTGTTTTTCATGGTGAGTTTATAATTAATTTTAATGTGATTCAATCACGAGGAAGTATTGTGTCCATAATTCTCAGTGTATTTTTTATATCTTTCTTTTTTTTTAAGAATTACTCAACTAGGTACTAACAGTAAATAATTAGGTAATGGATATCAATTTCTGTATTACCCTCATTTTATTTATTTATTTACACTTTATTTTATTAACAGAGATAAAGAAAAAGAATCAACAATATTTACAAAATAAAATATAGAAAAAAATATTTAAATTTTATTTTACAATGGTCTGGTAATCCGGGGCGAAGTTAATGCCTTCGGCGTTCTCTGCCACTGATGAGGCATCCTCAACTTCCATCTCCTCAGATACTACGTGAACCATACCGCAGACGTGGTCGCCCTATTGAGTCCGGACACCTTGGACCTGCTACGCTACCAGATCTCAGTGGTGAAGGATGTGGTGGCGAGGAACTACCCTGACCACGCCGAGCTACCTCCTGTCTGGCTCAGTGAGTAATAATAATAATCTTCTTCTACTCTTGGCAAACTGTTGGCATAATGGGACTACCTGTCTTGCGCTGACAGTCTAAGTCTAAATAAAGCACTACTTATACTTATACTTATACTTATACTTATACTTATACTTATACTTATACTTATACTTATACTTATACTTATACTTATACTTATACTTATACTTATACTCTGTCTTTTTCCGCTTAGGCAGGGTCGACGTTGCGTGTCAGTCTTCTCCATACTTCTCGGTCTTGTGCCTCATCTATTCTCACGTCTTTCTCTCTCATATCTTCTTCGACACAGTTTCTGCACGTCTTCTTAGGTCTTCCACGTCTTCTTAGGTCTTCCTCGTCTTCTCAGTATTCTAATAATAATAATAATAATTACCTGATTACGACTATTAAGTCACATTATTCCAGAGAAACACGAGTGAAGAGGAGGTAGAAAAATAGAGCATATTATTAGAGTCTGGCTGGGGGACTATGAACAGGGAGTAGACTAGCAGTCTGACTGGGGGGCTATAAACAGGGAGTAGACCAGCAGTCTGGCTGGGGGACTATAAAGAGGGAGTAGACTAGCTTTCTGGCTGGGGGACTATAAACAGGGAGTAGACCAGCATTGGCTTGGTTCTGGGGGCCCCTGTCAATTATTAGCCTCCTTGTAAAGACAGTGGTAGAAGTGCTGAGTCATTCCTTCACTGTCTGGCTACCATCGTTCACGATGACGCCACCCTATGATGATGAAAAGAAAGTAAGGGCGCGAACGATCTGTCTCGGTAGCTCAGTGGTAAAGGCGGCACTCTGTGAATCCAGAGACTCCAGAGGTCGTGGGTTCGAAACCCAGCCGGGACATGACAAGTTATCCTCTCATTTGGGATTTTTACCACAAAATAATATGTCTTGAGCTTACTGCTGGAATAATGGGACTTTAGTCCTAATCGGGCAGTATAAATAAGGCGATATTATTATTATTATTATTATCTGCAGCAGCGTTGGCAATCTCTTCCACCCAACCCTTCCACTGGTTTCAGGTGAGACAGGCTCCTGCGTCGGAGGAGGCAAGGCGGGGCTCACCGACACTTTCGCCGCCAGTTTCGTGTGGGCGGACAAGCTGGGGTTGGCCGCCCGTCTAGGGGTGGCGGTGGCGGTCCGCCAGAGCCTCCAGTTTGGGCAGTACGCCCTCGTGGACCATGACACGCTGACGCCCAATCCGGTGGGTATATATATAATATTATTATCTCTTTCTAATGACCACAATAGATCTAAATATTCTAAATAGATGTCGGTGTGATAATTGGGGCTTCACTTGTGAAACTCCAACCAGTCTATCATAAATACATCATGATTACATTTTTTACTTTCACTAGGTATCCTATAGAAAAGTAAGTACCTAATGGAATCACCAACAAAAAAAACGGACTTTTAAACCAGAGGGCAAGCCAGCGTCGATGGCATGTTGAATACACCGGTTCCCTTCAGAACACCGAAGTTAAGCAACATCCAGCGAGGTTAAGACTTGGATGGGTGACCATTCAAATTCTAATTCTCGTGACGCTGGCTTTTCCCGGCCCCACTCAGGCTGGGTGAGGTCAATGTGAGTAGCAGGTTTGTGAGTTTCCTGCGAATGGAGGGTAAAACCCCCGTCGTGATATGACCATGGCAGTTGAAAGCGACGTTAAACCCCACTTAAAATAAAAAAAATAAAAAAAAAAACCAGAGGGTCGATGGTTCGAATTCTAGCACACAAAAAATAGTAAGCAGAGTTCGAGTAAAATATCACAACTCTATTTGATGAATCTCTGGTTAAAATAGAGAGGTTAGTTGATGTCATGGATAAATTGGATAATCATACCTATTACCTGCTGATGAGAGCAAATAAGCTCGAAACAGCTGTCCAGGTATGTTCTGATATTCGTATACATCTAGTACAACTTCTCACTTTTCTGTTTATACTGATTATAAAATACAGGGTGGGGCAAAAGTCTGGAAACCCCTGAATAACTTTCGAATGGCTTCTTCGGTAAAATTAAAATTTTGTACGGTAAACTGGGGTAGTAAGACCTTCTTTTTGAGTGGGGTCGATTTTTGTTACCGGCCCCCATGTCGGGGCCAGGGGGGGCAACTTCATTTTTTTAAATACGAACCCCCACCTTGCGATACATTTTTGGAAAGGTCTTTAAATAAGAAATACATTGGTGCAAATTTTATTTTTTAAATATTAATTGTTTGCAAATGGCGTCCAACTTTGTGTATGCAGTGTAAAGTCTGGAAACCCCTGAATATCTTTCGAAAGGGCTTTCTGAGTAAATTTAAAATTGTTTTCGGTAATCCTTAGTAATGAGACCTCATTTTAGAATGGGACCGAATTTTTTAAATTTTTTATGTCGGGGCCAGGGAGCCCAACTTCATTTTTTTTTAATACGAAACCCCACCTTGCGATACATTTATGGAAAGGTCTAATTACCCCGAATTACCGTACACAATTTTAAATTTAATGCGAAAGCCCTTTCGAAAGATATTAAGGGGTTTCCAGACTTTACTGCATACACAAAGTTGGACGCCATATGCAAACACTTAATTCTAAAAAAATAAAATTTGCACCAAAGTATTTCTTGTTTAAAACCCTTTCCAAAAATGTATCGCAAGTTGGGGGTTCGTATTTAAAAAAATGAAGTTGCCCCCCCTGGCCCCGACATGGGGGCCGGTAACAAAAATCGACCCCACTCAAAAAGAAGGTCTTATTACCCCAGTTTACCGTACAAATTTTTAATTTTACCGAAGAAGCCATTCGAAAGTTATTCAGGGGTTTCCAGACTTTTGCCCCACCCTGTAGAGAGGTTAGTTGATGGTATGGATAATCAGACCTATTACCTGCTGATGAGAGCAAATAAGCTCGAAAACAGCTGTCCAGGTATGTTCTGATATTCATGTACATTTAGTACAACTTCTCACTTTTCTGTTTATACTGATTTCCATCTTGATCTCAGGACTGGTGGCTCAGTGTACTGTACAAACGACTCGTGGATCCCCGCGTGCTAGACATCTTCCTGCCCCTCTCACATCCCACGCTGCGACTTTACGCCCAATGTTCGCCCCGCAATAACATCACCGTGTTCGGGGTCAATATGTGAGTTATTATTATTATTATAGAAAGCTTTATTGGGTAGAACAAAAAATATATACAGTAGAATACTTTTCTGTTTATACTGATTAAAAATAGAGAGGTTAGTTGATGGCTTGGATTCTCAGAACTATTACCTGCTGATGAGAACAAATAAGCTCGAAACAGCTGTCCAGGTATGTTCTGATTTTCATGTGCATCTAATACAACTTCTCACTTTTCTGTTTATACTGACTGATCCAATGAAATATAAAGAAAAACAAAAAGATTAAGCAAATATACAAGAAAAAAAAAAAGAGAAAGAAGTTAATGTCCTACCTAAAGGGCGGGGTTCTTGCCTGTGGCAATCTCTTCCACCCAACCCTTATCTTTTACTCTCGATACCTCGTGAGGAAAAATGAGAAGCTGCTTGTGAGCAGCGACTAGTAGTAGTAGTTGAGTTCTTCTTTCCTTGATACCTCGTGAGAAAAAGTGAGTGGCAGCTTTAATGTGAGCAGCGACCTGTAGTAGTAGTTGAGTTCTTCTTTTACTCGATACCTCGTGAGGAAATGTGAGTAGCTGCTTTAATGTGTGCAGCGACCAGTAGTAGTAGGTGAGTTCTTTTACTTGATACCTCGTGAGGAAAAGTGAGAAGCTGCTTTAATGTGAGCAGCGACCAGTAGTAGTAGTTGAATTCTTCTTTTACTCGATACCTCGTGAGGAAAAGTGAGTAGCTTCTTTAATATGAGCAGCGAACAGTAGTAGTAGTTGAGGTCTTCTTTTACTCGATACCTCGTGAGGAAAGTGAGTAGACCAAAATAAGTCTGTGCCCATCATGCCCTACTCTGTACTGTTCAAGGAGATAGTACTGGCCGGGGATCACGTCTGTAATTGGAGACAAAAATAAGATATTGGGATATTAAAGATGTATGGAAAAGTCCTACAATTCTACGCTACCCACTAACATTGTGATATAATAACACAAAGAAACACATTTATTAATAGCTTAATAGCTTAGAAATAAAAAAAGATTTATTAATAGCTTAACAGCTTAGAAATAAAAAAAGATAGAAAAACTTATAAAACTTTGCCCTTATAAGATTTTCTATTATTATTATTATCTAGGCCCAGGGTTCCTCGTTGTAGGCGCATAGTAGAACAGTTTCCCCTCATCTTTGTAATACTAATTTCCGTAACCTTACACTCTGCCCGGCCAGCGTCGATGGCATGTTGAATACACCGGTTCCCTTCAGAACACCGAAGTTAAGCGACATCCAGCGAGGTTAAGACTTGGATGGGTGACCATTCAAATTCTAATTCTCGTGACGCTGGCTTTTCCCGGCCCCACTCAGGCTGGGTGAGGTCAATGTGAGTAGCAGGTTTGTGAGTTTCCTGCGAATGGAGGGTAAAACCCCCGTCGTGATATGACCATGGCAGTTGAAAGCGACGTTAAACCCCACTTAAAAAAAAAAAAAAAAAAAACACTCTGCCCGGCTGTCTCTTTCTTTGTATAGGCGTTCTTCACACCTCGGCCGAGGTGTTCGATTTTATAATTTAAGTCGAATAATCCCTTGTACTACCTATCATTTTCTCTCTCTCTCTCTCTCAGTGGTAGCAATGTGGAGCGTCTTTATTTCAACGAAGAGTGCGACGTCAACTATTACGAAATCAACGCTGCCTCCAGTGATCTCAGAACCAAGTGAGTGCCAACACTTTATGCCTTCCAAATCAATAAATTCAAAAACATAAAAAAATAACCTCTAATTAGGAGCAAGTACTCTGATAGTTAAGTCTCCTCTGTGAATAAATATCATAAAAAAAACCTCTATTTGGATTAAAATTATGACATATACAAATTACAAATATGATAACTTTTAGGGCGGCATTAATAGACGTTTTTGTAATACCTCTGTGGCGCTAAGTGATGGATTGCGTACTGAGTAAGATAGGGAAAACCAACACTTAGCAATGACTTGTGATATAGAATTTGTCTATTAATTTTGTCCTTAGAGAGAAGTCTAAGGGCGGAATTAATAGACTTTTTTGTAATACCTCTGTGGCGCTAAGTCACGGATTGCGTACTGAGTAAGATAGGGAAAACCAACACTTAGCAATGACTAGTGATATAGAATTTGTCTATTAATTTTGTCCTTAGAGAGAAGTCTAAGGGCGGAATTAATAGACTTTTTTGTAATACCTCTGTGGCGCTAAGTCACGGATTGCGTACTGTGTAAGATAGGGAAAACCGACACTTACCAAGGACTTAAGTTATTGATGTTGTCTATTAATTCCGCCCTAAGACTAGTTTCGTACTTACTATTATTCTCCTCAGTGACATATGAAATTCCCTTTTTCCCAGGGCCATCACACTGAACCACAATCGCAGAGTTCTCAGACTTATTATTATTATATTATTCTCCTCAGTGACATATGAAATTCCTTTTTCCCCCCAGGGCCATCACACTGAACCACAACCGCAGAGTTCTCAGACTGAACCCCGACGGGTCACTCCCTGAGATGGAGCCTGTGCGTGTCCACGTGTACCACGGGGAGTCTGTGCCCATCATGCCCTACTCTGTACTGTTCATGGAGATAGTACTGGCCGGGGATCATGTCTGTAACCAGCACTAGACAGTTCCGGCCCAAGCCAGGCTGGGTGAGGTAGAGCCTGTGCATGTCCACGTGTACCACGGGGAGTCTGTGCCCATCATGCCCTACTCTGTACTGTTCATGGAGATAGTACTGGCCGGGGATCACGTCTGTAACTAGCACTAGACAGTTCCGGCCCAAGCCAGGCTGGGTGAGGTAGAGATTCACGTGTACCACGGGGAGTCTGTGCCCATCATGCCCTACTCTGTACTGTTCATGGAGATAGTACTGGCCGGGGATCATGTCTGTAACCAGCACTAGACACTTCCGGCCCAAGCCAGGCTGGGTGAGGTGGAGCCTGTGCGTGTTCACGTGTACCACGGGGAGTCTGTGCCCATCATGCCCTACTCTGTCCTGTTCATGGAGATAGTACTGGCCGGGGATCACGTCTGTAACCAGCACTAGACAGTTCCGGCCCAAGCCAGGCTGGGTGAGGTAAAGCCTGTGCGTGTCCACGTGTACCACGGGGAGTCTGTGCCCATCATGCCCTACTGTGTACTGTTCATGGAGATAGTACTGGCCGGGGATCACGTCTGTAACCAGCACTAGACAGTTCCGGCCCAAGCCAGGCTGGTTGAGGTAGAGATTCACGTGTACCACGGGGAGTCTGTGCCCATCATGCCCTACTCTGTACTGTTCATGGAGATAGTACTGGCCGGGGATCATGTCTGTAACCAGCACTAGACAGTTCCGGCCCAAGCCAGGCTGGGTGAGGTGGAGCTTGTGCCTGTTCACGTGTACCACGGGGAGTCTGTGCCCATCATGCCCTACTCTGTACTGTTCATGGAGATAGTACTGGCCGGGGATCACGTCTGTAACCAGCACTAGACAGTTCCGGCCCAAGCCAGGCTGGGTGAGGTGGGGCCTGTGCGTGTCCACGTGTACCACGGGGAGTCTGTGCCCATCATGTCCTACTCTGTACTGTTCCTGGAGATAGTACTGGCCGGAGATCATGTCTGTAAGCCGCACTAGACAGTTCCGGCCCAAGCCAGGCTGCGTGAGGTGGAGATAGTATCACTGTGACCAAGTGGATAGAGCACTATACATTGCACGCAATGCAACCATGGGTTCGATCCCCAGAGGGTCACGAATTTCTCGGCTCTATTACTTGGGTGTTCGGGGTACACCCATTCCTTGTGAGGAAAAATGAGAAGCTGCTTTGATGTTAGGAGCGGCTAGTGGCGGTATTATAGACAAAAAAAACAAGATATTGTTAGTTAAAATGGTAAAGCCCTATGATTCTGTGCTACCCAAAGGTTGGGAAGAAGAGATTGCCATAGGCAATAATCCCGCCTTTTAGTTAGGACATATGTACTCGTATATATTTATCCTTTTTTAATTGTTTCCTTTTTTTTTTTTATAATAATTATTTGTATTGTACATACATATACACATCTTTATATCTAATAAAGTAGTTTGGTTTAGTTACTTATCGTTTTGTGTTAATCACTTTCGTGATGTCACAACTACTCTAACTCGCTTTACTAAATCTACGGTGAAACCGGGACTTGAACCACCGACCTCCGGATTACAAGTCCGCCGCCTTATCGAACCAAGTCGGTATCTAATATAGTATTTAATAATACCTAATAAAAATTGTGACATAATAACACAAATAAAAACAATATTATAATAATAATGTGTTTCTTTGTATTACTATATCACAATTAAAGCAGCGACTCATTTTTCCTCACGAGGTATGGGTGGACCCCGCCCGAACTTATTATAATTGTGAATAAAGTTTTCCAAAAAGAAATAAACAAAACAACAATTGCTCGGTCATTTTAACTGTATCTCTGTTGTATTTTTTAAATAGAATTTTTAAAGAGCTAAATAATAAATAAAAAAAACTTCTTTGCAGCTTACATACTTATCATGTACATAATTTGTTAATTTCAAAAATGAAAGATTACCTAATCTATAGAATTTGTTTTATTTTTTAAAATAAAAAAATAGAAAAAAAAAGAACTAGTTTTTTTTTAGCGTAAATTTAGTTTTGGACAGCTAAAACCTATCTCTACCTAGTATGATGCAGAATATATCTAACGCTACAATAGTTTTGGGTTAAACCCAGGAAAATCAATGGTGCATATTAACCTGGAATAAGTATTTCGATAGTTTTAAACCACAAACGGGTTTTTGGTAGTTCATGGAGTCCTTCAGGGACTGGGGGACTGTTAAGAGGGAGAGAACCAATCAACACCCCCTTTTTTGACTTTTGTGTGAGTGTGAACTTTTTTTTGTTCTTCTTTCTAAATTTTTCCTTTTTGACTGGTTAGATAGAGGTTAGTTAATGACAAGATTAATCAGAACTACTGCCTGGTCAAAAGAGCCAATTAGCTCACAACAGCTGTCCAGGTATGTTCTGATATTCTTGTACATTTAGTATAACACTTTTCTTCTATTTTTTAATTTATTTCTTGTCTTCTTCTTACTTTTGTTGTCTTTTTTATTTTATTGAAAGAATGAGATGAACAACGCCTTTGGTCAAATTTAAACGTCTTTAGAAGAACGGTTATATAATAAATAAAAAATAACACTCTTTAATGGAAGGTAACCAACCACCAGGCGAGGTTAATGCTCAAAGCATTTTCTACCACCTAACCTTCAGAGTCTTATTATTATGTGGTCACAAACTCAAATTAATGAGGAACAATTTATTCATGTACTGGGTGGGATTCGAACCGACCAACGGATCCCTACGCTACCTGGATTACCAGACTAGCGCGTTAACCACTTGAATACGAGTGCACTTTCTTTTCACAACCAGACCACCAGGTTATCATCATAATTATTGTCCGAGTGTAATACTTTCTTAATAATTCATTCTTACAATAGATAAAAAAAAAAAAATCATGGCATCATCAATGCCCAACATCAGTAAAGAAACCACTTAGAATTAGATTGATAATCAGTGCCTACAAAATGAGGCTACTAAATAGATAAAAGATCCTCAAAAACATGTCAATAAGAGTCTATTATTTTTGATGAAAGTCATTTTTACAAAGATAAAAAGAAACCAGTGTCTAACACTCGCACAGAACTCGTCAGAAGAAACAGTTATAATTCATTGTAGTAAAACAAGTTTAAAGTTGAAATCGACAACTATTTAAATCCCTCTTAAAATCAACAGAACTGTTAAAATTTAGGACAGGCTCACACCAAAATGGTTCAAAGCTTTCTTCACACATACGAGCAGAGAGAAGGGGAATCAACTTTTGGACAGTGGGAACAGAATTGTAAAAAGTGACAGGGAGGTGGGGATATTCGTACCCAACGACGAAGAGATTGAAGAGTAAAATCCCCTCAGTAGTATAGAAAAATCCCACTTGTAAGGAAATCCCACTAAGAATAAAATCCTTCAGAGAAAAATCCCATTGAAAATAAAATTCTTCGGAGAAAATTCCCATAAAGAATAAAATCTTTCGTAGAGAAATCCCATTGAATGAAATCCCATTGAAAATAAAATTCCTCAGGGAAAATTCCCATAAAGAATAGAATCTTTCGTAGAGAAATCCCATTAAGAATGAAATCCCTCAGGGAAAAATCCCATTCCGAAGAATAAAATCTCTCTGGTGAGGAAAAAGTCCCGCGCAGTGGGTAGTGAGGAGGTAAAGACGTAGAGGAGTAGGTGATGTGTGCTGCTTAGTTGTCCCACCAGTCGGGAGCGTTGGAATTGTTGGAGGCGCTTCCACCACCTCCCCCACCGTAAGAACCGCCGTAGCCTCCGGACTGGTTGTACGAGAAGGGGTAGTCTGAAAGCATAAGGGAGATGATAAAATTAAATAGTAGTCACTGTGGTAGAGTGAGTTAGCCTGTGAAATGAAATGAACGATATCTCCAGCCCTGTTTTCATTAAAAATCTCAAATTTGTCATAAAATACTGTTAATGTCAACTGCTTTTCAAAAATGTATTACAAATAGGGTCGTTCTATGAAAAATTAAACCAGCTGAAAAAGTTTCCCCCTCCATATAATGAGACACGTGTTTCAGGGTTTTCTGAAAATCGCTTCCATAGACGAGATATTTTGACTGTCTCTTTTTTTCCATACACCCTGTATGGTTCAGGACGAGCCAAATTTGAAATCAGCCAGCGTCGATGGCATGTTGAATACACCGGTTCCCTTCAGAACACCGAAGTTAAGCGACATCCAGCGAGGTTAAGACTTGGATGGGTGACCATTCAAATTCTAAATCTCGTGACGCTGGCTTTTCCCGGCCCCACTCAGGCTGGGTGAGGTCAATGTGAGTAGCAGGTTTGTGAGTTTCCTGCGAATGGAGGGTAAAACCCCCGTCGTGATATGACCATGGCAGTTGAAAGCGACGTTAAACCCCACTTAAAAAAAAAAAAACTTTGAAATCAAGTCGGTGGGAGTCCATCACTTCCCCTCCAGCTGTACAACAACAACAGTCTGTACCGGTAGCTCAATGGTTAAGGCGGCACTCTGTGAATCCACAGGTTCCAGAGGTCGTGGGTTCGAAACCCAGCCGGGACATGACAAGTTATCCTCCCATTTGAGATTTTTACCACATAATAATACGTCTTGGGCTTACTGCTGGTATAATGGGACTTTAACACATCTAGCGCCATGTGAACACCGGTGCACACGAATTAAGTTCTGTCAGGGGCCGCGTGATCACATATCCACAAGCTACCCAGAGTGCTTTATGCTGATGTGTGGCATAGTAAGTAACAAAACTAACCCAAGTAAGCCTAACTACAAAATTATCAACAAAAAAAAAATTGGCCCTAAGAGAGAATTTCAGTTTTAGGCCTTGGCGCTAGATGTGTTAATAGTCCTTATCGGGCATTATAACTAATTCGATATTATTATTATTATACTCACTAGAGCCTCCGCCGCCACCGTACGAGCTCCCATAGCCACCGCCACTACGCCCACCACCGCCCGACGATCCTCCCCCTCGGGTGCCACCGCCGCCCGCCTGGGTTCGGTAGTCGCGCGCGCCGAACGCCGACGAGAAGCGCCCACCGCCACCACCGCCGCTCTTGTTGTTCCGCCGGCCGCCCCGTGGCCGCCCATGGAGCGGGCGTCGCTCGCCATGGACTCGAGCCAGCCGGGCAGCTCCTGCTTGGACTCGGAGATGAGTTCCACGAGATCGCGGACCAGGTTCCGGTTCTTGTCGTTCAGGAAGCTAGTGGCCAGGCCTGGGGAGGAAGATAAGATAAAATAAGAGAAGAGAAGAGAAGTGAAGAGAAGAGAAGAGAAGAGAAAGAGAAAGAGAAAGAGAAAGAGAAAGAGGAAAGAGAAAGAGAAAGAGAAAGAGAAAGAGAAAGAGAAAGGGAAAGAGAAGGAGAAAGATAAAGATAAGATAAGATAAGACAATATAAGATAAGATAGCAGCAGGTTCCGGTTCTTGTCGTTCAGGAAGCTAGTGGCCAGGCCTGGGGAGGAAGATAAGAGAAGATTAAGAGAAAGAGAAGAGAAAGATAAAGATAAGATAGCACCAGGTTCCGGTTCTTGTCGTTCAGGAAGCTAGTGGCCAGGCCTGGGGAGGAAGATGAGAGAAGATTAAGAGAAAGAGAAGATAAAGATAAGATAGCACCAGGTTCCGGTTCTTGTCGTTCAGGAAGGAGGTGGCCAGGCCTGGGGAGGCAGGGAGGTGAGAATTAATACATATTTTAATAAGACCGATTTCAGTCAAAAAATTCGTGGTTCGTCTAGCGCAGGGGTCGGCAATTAAATCCTGTTAGGGTCCGGATTAACATGAGAAAAATCTCCACAGTCCGGATTTATAAGAACCATCAGTCTCTTTGCACATTTTTAGGACTACTTCTTCTTGCAAACCAATTTTTTTTTTAAGAAAGAGAAGAAATTATTATTTTTCGAACCTAAAATTTTGTTTCGCGGGCCGGACAGATGAGCTTCGCGGTTCGGATTCGGACCGCGGTCCCCTAATTGCCGACCGAGGGTCAAGTGTATAAAATTAATTTGCATACTAAATTTAAAGTCTCTAGCTCTTACCGTTCTCGAGATATCCTGTTTACAGACGGACAGACACTCGGACCAATGGCTGAAAACAACTTTTTTGGTATCCTGAGGCTATGATGATTCGTCCAGAAATGTGAAAAACTGGGTAAGTCAAATTTTCGACGAATACAATACTTTCCTTATTATAGAATAAGGAAAGTAAAAATCAAAGAAAATAAAACAGTTTATATCTATTGAATTGTAAAATAATAATAATACTCACCTAGATTCCCCATGCGTCCGGTACGACCAATGCGGTGCACATACTCCTCCACATCCGAGGGCAGGTCGAAGTTGATCACATGCTTCACGTGAGGAATGTCCAGCCCTGCAACACAACACACACAACTTTAAAATTTGTAATAATAGGCAATGTTATATTTGACATCAATAATATACAAAACGAGCCGTTTGACCGTGCTTTGCAACAGGACTAAATTTCAAATTTACTAAGGCATAGCCGTACTGCTGGACAGCAATGCCTTTTTGAACGTTTTATAATTTTTCTGGACAAAGCGATAATGGTTTTGGGGGGGTCAATTCTGATACATTTTTCGCTATCTCTTACCGTTTTGGCTAAACAACTCCGGACAAACAAACAAACATAGGTAGGTAGGTAGGTAGGTAGTCCTTTTTTCTGTTTTATATATAGAGATGAACAAAGGTACATACAATAATAATTAATACAGTAAAAAAGTAGTTTAGGTAACAAGCATAAAAGGTAATTGAATACTGAGTTAGAAAGAAAAATGATATAACTTATATTCGCTTACCATCTATGTACCTACCTAATAAGATTTCTATCATTATGTGTGTACGATGTATGTTGACAATAGCCATAGCTACACTAAGGGAATTATTTCCCTTGTTTTGTGGATAGCGTTGTAAAAATCACAGGGTGTCTAGATTTTCTATACAAAAATTCTTGTTCACTTCTCCTTGACCCCAGAAAACAATTGAACAATTTTGAAAACAATTGAACAATTGAAATTGATACATGTAAATACGGTCAAATTATCGTAGGGATCCGTTGGTTCGAATCCCACCCAGTGCATGAATTTTTCTTCATTAATTTGAGTTAGTGACCACATCATAATAAGACTCTGACGTTTAGGTGGTAGAAAATGCTTTGAGCATTAACCTCGTCTGGTGGTTGGTTAACTTCCACTAAAGAGTATTATTATTATTATTATTATTATTATTATGTTACTATTAATACTAAACATAAATACATAGGAGTATTGATGTTTAGTACACCAGCATTGGCTTGGTTCTGGGGGCCCTTGTCAATTATTAGCCACTTTGTAAAGACAGTGGTAGAAGTGCTGAGTCATTCCTCCACTGCCTGGCTACCATCGTTCACGATGACGCCACCCTATGATGATGAAATACATAGATCTCTCTGCACCAGTGGTTCTCAACCTTTTGTAGCATAGTGCCCCCTCTGCGAAAATTATCCCTTTCATCGCCCCCCCCAATCAGTAAGTATGTTAAAATTAGTATCAATAGTATATCAAAACCACTTAACTAAGTATAAAATAATTGAAGTCAAGAATATATTGATCTTCCAAGAACAACATATTTCTTACCTTCTTTTGGGTACCAAAAAATACTAACAAGTTTGAGTATAGAAAAATACTAAAAAGCAAGCTGGGATGATTAGCTTGTCAAGCCAATTCCATATCCCCCTTATTGCCCAAAATAATTTCAACGACCCCCAAAATGTACTCTTTGCACCCCCCCAGCGCCCCCCAAGGGGCGATATCGCCCACGTTGAGAAACACTGATCTACACGTTAGTTACCTGTCCCGGTAGCTCAGTGGTAAAGGCTTCACTCTGTGAATCCAAAGATTCCAGAGGTCGTGGGTTCGAAACCCAGCCGGGAGGATAACATGACACGTTATCCTCCCATTTGGGATTTTTACCACATAATACTATGTCTTGGGCTTACTGCTGGAATAATGGGACTTTATTCCGGTCTTAATCGGGCAGTATAAATAAGGCGATATTATTATTATTATTATTCCATATCCCCCTTATTGCCCAAAATAATTTCAACGCCCCCCGACTGCCCAAAATGCACTCTTTGCCCCCCCAGCGCCAACACCCCGCCCTTTAGTTAGGACATATATTATGTATATATTTATTTATTTTTTCTTTATTTTTTTTATCCTATTATATTGTATATTGTATTTTCATTTGTAATTATTTGTATTGTATACAGGGTGTCCCACCAAACTTGGACACCTCATATTACTCGGCCCATGAAAGAGTTTTTGAAAAATAAAAAAATCTAGGGTACATGTGCTAATTATGCAGTTTCAGTTATGAAATTTTTTTTATACAGGGTGGTTCAAAAGTCAGAAATTGAGGTGTCAACTTTCGATTTTTAAATGGATCGACCTGAATTTTATTTGATAATTTTACTTCTAAATGATTCCTGAGTACTTTTTTAAACAAAAATATTACATACAGGGTGGTTTTTTTTCGACCAATTTTTTTTCTAAATCTTGAATAACTCAAGTTCGGTTAATTTTTTCGATAACAAGAAGAGAATGTGTTTGTGTAATGAATACACGCACTTTCAATTGGCATCAAAAAAATTTATTCAGGGTGGTTCACAAGTGAAATAATGACTTGATTTTTTTTAAAACCGAGTTTTTTTAATTTTTTATTTAGAATTAATAATTCTCATCTAATTTTACACATTTTTCGTTAGTCATATCGAAAAACAAAACTAAAGTGTTGTACAGGGTGAGACATAATTTTTTTGTAACACCCTGTATATGGGCAGTCAAAGATACGCAAAATTAAATATAAAGACTAAATATGCAAGAAAAACTTTGATTTTTAATTAAACTAAAAAGTTATGGTGTTTTAACTAATATTGTCGCATGGACCACCCTGTAGATATTTTCTTAAACCATCATATGGGTAGTCGAAACTGTCTAAAATTCAACGAGGAGTCCAAATATGAAGAAAAAAAAATGAATTCAAAAAGCCATGCTCAATTTTGTGTCTACACCTACCTACTTCTTATTTCAAGTTTTAAAATCATTCAGTGTGGACACCAAATTGAAAATGGCTTCAAATTCGTGTTTTTTACTTGTTTTTCCCACATGATTCGAAGTGTTCGTTGAATTTTATACAACTTAGAGTACCTACATAATAGTTTAAGAAAATATCTACAGGGTGGTCCATGCGACAATATTAGTTAAAAAACCATAACTTTTTAGTTTAATTAAAAATCAAAGTTTTTCTTGCATATTTAGTCTTTATATTTAATTTTGCGTCTCTTTGACTGCCCATATACAGGGTGTTACAAAAAAATTATGTCTCACCCTGTACAACACTTTAGTTTTGTTTTTCGATATGACTAACGAAAAATGTGTAAAATTAGATGAGAATTATTAATTCTAAATAAAAAATTAAAAAAACTCGGTTTTAAAAAAAATCAAGTCATTATTTCACTTGTGAACCACCCTGTATAAAATTTTTTGATGCCAATTGAAAGTGCGTGTATTCATTACACAAACACATTCTCTTCTTGTTATCGAAAAAATTAACCGAACTTGAGTTATTCAAGATTTAGAAAAAAAATTGGTCGAAAAAAAACCGCCCTGTATGTAATATTTTTGTTTAAAAAAGTACTCAGGAATCATTTAGAAGTAAAATTATCAAATAAAATTCAGGTCGATCTATTTAAAAATCGAAAGTTGACACCTCAATTTCTGACTTTTGAACCACCCTGTATAAAAAAAATTTCATAACTGAAACCGCATAATTAACACATGTACCATAGATTTTTTTATTTTTCAAAAACTCTTTCAGGGGCCGAGTAATTTGAGGTGTCCAAGTTTGGTGGGACACCCTGTATAATATGTCCTATTACCTAATAAAGTACCTCTTCCTTCCCAATGTGCATCTGAATGCACATTTTTTTGGTAATGCTATCATACCAAGACAATCTGTGGTAAAGATCCGTTCACATTAAAGATTAAAATCAACATGAGTTCAGAAAAGTGTTTGTGCATTTGAATGCACCTTGGGAAGATACCATTACAAACCCTATATTGCCAATGTGCATTTGGATGCACATCGGACAGGAACCACTACAAATGATAAAATTGCTTGGGAAGGAAGAGGGTAAATAAAAAAAAAAAAAAATATCGCCCACGTTGAGAATCACTGATCTACACGTTAGTTACCTCTCGCAGCGACCGCCGTAGCGACCAGGACGGGCGTCTCGCCGGATCTGAAGCGTCGTAGCGCCTCTTCCCGCTCCTTCTGCGTCCGGTCTCCATGGATACTGGTCACCGGGTAACCATGGTGATGCAGGAAGTCTTCCAACTGATCTGCGCCCTTCTTTGTCTCCACAAACACCAAGGTCAACGCGTCATCACCTGGCAAAATAATAGGATATTAGTATTCAATGAGTATTTGTTTATGATCACAGTTGCCATGGATACTGTTTACTGTTTACAGTTGCCATGGATACTGGTCACCGGGTAACCATGGTGATGCAGGAAGTCTTCCAGCTGGTCTGCGCCCTTCTTTGTCTCCACAAACACCAAGGTCAACGCGTCATCACCTGGCGGGAGAATGGAATATAAAATATTTGTTTACTGTTTACAGTTGCCATGGATACCAGTCACCGGGTAACCATGGTGATGCAGGAAGTCTTCCAGCTGATCTGCGCCCTTCTTTGTCTCCACAAACACCAAGGTCAACGCGTCATCACCTGGCGGGAAAATGGGATACTAAGTATTTGTTTATGATCACAGTTGCCATGGATACTGTTTACAGTCGCCATGGATACTGGTCACCGGGTAACCATGGTGATGCAGGAAGTCTTCCAACTGGTCCGCGCCCTTCTTTGTCTCCACAAACACCAAGGTCAACGCGTCATCACCTGGCGGGATAATAGGATATTAGTATTCAATGAGTATTTGTTTATTATCACAGTTGCCATGGATACTGTTTACTGTTTACAGTTGCCATGGATACTGGTCACCGGGTAACCATGGTGATGCAGGAAGTCTTCCAGCTGATCTGCGCCCTTCTTTGTCTCCACAAACACCAAGGTCAACGCGTCATCACCTGGCGGGAAAATGGGATATTAGGTATTTGTTTATGTTTACAGTTGCCATGGATACAGTTGCCATGGATACTGGTCACCGGGTAACCATGGTGATGCAGGAAGTCTTCCAGCTGGTCTGCGCCCTTCTTTGTCTCCACAAACACCAAGGTCAACGCGTCATCACCTGGCAAAATATTAGGATATTAGTATTCAATGAGTATTTGTTTATTATCACAGTTGCCATGGATACTGTTTACTGTTTACAGTTGCCATGGATACTGGTCACCGGGTAACCATGGTGATGCAGGAAGTCTTCCAGCTGATCTGCGCCCTTCTTTGTCTCCACAAACACCAAGGTCAGCGCGTCATCACCTGGCGGGAGAATGGGATATTAAAGTATTTGTTTATGTTTACAGTTGCCATGGATACAGTTGCCATGGATACTGGTCACCGGGTAACCATGGTGATGCAGGAAGTCTTCCAGCTGGTCTGCGCCCTTCTTTGTCTCCACAAACACCAAGGTCAACGCGTCATCACCTGGCAAAATATTAGGATATTAGTATTCAATGAGTATTTGTTTATTATCACAGTTGCCATGGATACTGTTTACTGTTTACAGTTGCCATGGATACTGGTCACCGGGTAACCATGGTGATGCAGGAAGTCTTCCAGCTGATCTGCGCCCTTCTTTGTCTCCACAAACACCAAGGTCAGCGCGTCATCACCTGGCGGGATCATTGGATATTGGTATTCAATGAGTATTTGTTTATGTTTACAGTTGCCATGGATACAATTTCTGGTCCGTCAGGCTCACCGCGTCCCGATTTTGAGAATCCCAGACAGCGCCATACGCAGGGTTAAACAAGCAATAAAGGTAACCCCACCTACAATAGATATAAAAGAAAGCCAATATGGTCGGGTGGAAGACCTTCTTGAAGGAGAATCCTGCCATATAAAAAGCAAAAAAAAATATATATAAAAAAAATTGTGCTGAAGAAATAATTTTTATATTTAATATTAAAAAATACTTTAATTTATATATGATTATGATTAAGTCCGTCCCAGTAGCTCAGTGGTAAATGCGGCACTCTGTGAATGCACAGGTTCCAGAGGTCGTGGGTTCGAAACCCACCCGGGACACTG
This sequence comes from Bactericera cockerelli, assembly GCA_024516035.1. Classification (NCBI taxonomy): domain Eukaryota; kingdom Metazoa; phylum Arthropoda; class Insecta; order Hemiptera; family Triozidae; genus Bactericera; species Bactericera cockerelli. Next base: position 23,392,549 of record CM044964.1, on the reverse strand, counting down.
ACAAATTATCCTCCCAGTTGGGATTTTTACCACATAATAATATGTCTTGGGCTTACTGCTGGAATAATGGGACTTTAATAGTCCTTATCGGGCAGTATAAATATCATCATCATAGGGTGGCGTCATCGTGAACGATGGTAGCCAGACAGTGGAGGAATGAGTCAGCACTTCTACCACTGTCTTTACAAGGAGGCTAATAATTGACAAGGGCCCCCAGAACCAAGCCAATGCTGGTCTACTCCCTGTTTATAGTCCCCCAGCCAGACTGCTGGTCTACTCCCTGTTTATAGTCCCCCAGCCAGACTTTTTATATATTATTAGATAATTTTTTGTTTTTTTTTCATCTAATTACTCACCTAGCTCAGCTTGGGACGGAGAACTGAGCAGATCCAGCAGACAGGATCTCTTGTCCTGCTCGTCGACCCAGGCTATCCTTTGGGTGATGTTCTCCGAGGTGGATCCCACCCGCCCGATAGCCAGGAAGATGTACTGGTACAGAAACTCTTTGGCCAGGAGCTGCAACCAACAAATTATCATCATTATTATTATATTATTACAAGGGTTGGGTGGAAGAGATTTCCAAAGGCAATAACCCCGCCTTTTAGTTAGGACATATATTATGTATATATATATATTTATTTTTTTCTTTTATTACATTGAATTTTAATTTTTAATTATTTGTCTTGTATATAATACTAGCGGGCTGTCGCCCGCTTTGCGGGCCGAGGCATGGCCGTGCGGAGAAATAGCGGTGAAAGCAAGAAATCCTTTTTCGCCAATGGAAGGTGTTGTAGTGGGAATTTCGAAAAATCCCGTCTTATTGCACATCTAGACTTTAAGACAAAGCTACCTACCAAATTTCAGCTTCCTAGGACTTACGGTTTGGGCGGTAGAGCGATGATCAGTCAGTGGTCAGTCAGTGACTTTGACATTTATATATTAAGAAGATGTCCTATTAATAAAGTGTAAATAAATAAATATTACGTTTTATTAGGTAAGTACAGAGTACAGTGCCGCCTTTATCACTGAGCTACCGGGACAAAATAAAAAAAAAAAAATATTTTGGCCTAGCTCTCTCTGTTCAGATCATTGGTTGAATATTTCCTCTGCTATTAGTTCTGTTCCGGCGTGTGATGATAATCCATGACTATTCACGTACAGATCTTTGGCCAAAACACCACAAAGCACTACACTGTCCCCAGACGAGAACTCTAACCAATACAAAGTACACAAGATAATATATTTTTTTCAAATTAGTGTTGTGGTTTTACAAGTTTTACCAAGTGAGTGTTCTGCATTGATGGTCCGAGTTTCATCTTAGTTTTACCAAGTGAGTTTTGTTCAAATTTTAACTGTCAAAAGAGCAAGCAAGGATTTTAAAGTGGTACCTCAAATTTTCACCAGCTGAACTCAGTATTTCAATTGCAGTTCGAATTTTAATCGTCAAAAGAGTAACCTAGGATTTTAAAGTGGAAATTCAAATTTTCAACAGCTGAACTTCAATTATTTCAATTGCAGTAGCATGAACGAACAAAAATATGTTAATGAAAAGGCCACTGTGTAAGACAGTCAAGGACCAAACACTTTTGAATTAAAAACACTGATGACTTAAGTGTTTCGACAGTCATGATTTGCCTGAATGCATAATATCATGCCAAATAATCTAACCAATAAGATAACAACACGTATCCATTATCGAACATTGATCGCATTAAAACCAAACAATAAACAAGTACTATCAAACCAATAAGCAAAAAATACAAATCAGACTTAATCACTGTCGGACATTGTCTCATTAAAACCAAACGAAGTTAATCAAACCATTAGAAGAAAACAATAAAATTTCGACCCCTTTGTAGGAGCTTTAACTGCCAAACTAACAAAATTGACCAATTCACATTGAACGAATTCAGTCTCATAGAAACTAACTATCAAACCAGCGAGAAAAAACACAAACTGGACTTATCCAACTAAGATTGAAAAGTCTCAATTTTTCAAGTCGAACCCCGATAAGAAAAAACAAAAAAATCGACACATTTGTTTTTATCAGACTATTATATTGACAAGTCATACCATTTGGAAAACAACGAAAATTTGACCTGTACGTTTCTAGCGGACTGTTGTCAAGTCAAACCAACTTTCACGAGTCCAAAACCAACATATTGACAAGTCAAACCTATTGGAAATCAACATATTGACAAGTCAAACCAATTGGAAACCAACATATTGACAAGTCAAACCAACTTTCACGAGTCCAAAACCAACATATTGACAAGTCAAACCAATTGGAAACCAACATATTGACAAGTCAAACCAATTGGAAACCAACATATTGACAAGTCAAACCTATTGGAAACAAGTCAAACCTATTGGAAACCAACATATTGACAAGTCAAACCTACTGGGAACCAACATATTGACAAGTCAAACCAATTGGAAACCAACATATTGACAAGTCAAACCAACTTTCACGAGTCCAAAATCAACATATTAACAAGTCAAACCAATTGGAAACCAGCTAAAAAATCGACAGATACGTTTTTTATCGGACTATTATTGATAAGTCAAACCAACTAGAACAACCCAACCGCTTAGAAAACAACGAAAATCAGAGTATTATTGATAAGTCACCAACTAGAACAACCCAACCGCTTAGAAAACAACGATAATTCCAACCATCCACGCCACAGTCGATAAACGTCATCGCTCAACTGCCGCCATCATGGACAACGTCATCGCTCAACTGCCACCGTACATGATGAGCGACGCGTCCTCCTACGCGGAGCACGTCATCGACGAAGACTTCGTCGTCAAAAGCGTCATCCTGGTCGTCCTCGTCACGTTCCTCTCGTGGATCTACCAGTGCGTCAACGTCTACTGTGTTCTGCGCCTGCGTCAGAGTCTGGAGTCGTGCGTCACTCTGCCGGCGCTCGACGTGAAAGCCTACCTGTGCGAGCGGTTCGGATCGCTCCTGACACAGTCACTCATGAGCAAGGTAATAATAAATACATGTGTTTCTTTGTGTTATTATATCACAATTTTAGTAGGTAGCACAGAATTATAGGATTTTTCCATATTTTTAACACTTTGAGCCCATGAATACCATATATGCCTCTCAGCTGACATTTTACAAAGGACATGAGTACCATATATGACCCTCACCCGAAATTTGACTGTGGACATGAGTACTCTATATGCTATTCACGACCTTCCTTTACTTTGAAGACATGAGTACCTACTCTCTATGGTATTCGTTTCTATGTGTTTCTCATAGGGAATAGGTTCTAGTGGTCCTTTGGAGCAATGTATGAATGTTGTGTTCTGAAATTTGTGGTCCCTCGTGCTCACTCGCCGATCCCAGCTCTGAGGCTCAAAGTGTTAATATCCCAATATCTTATTTTTGCCTATAATTCCGCCACTGGTCGCTGCTAATATTAAAGCAGCTACTCATTTTTCCTCACGAGGTATGAGTGGACCCCGAACACCCAAGTACAACAGAGCAGAAAAAATCCTGCCCCACCGGGGATCGAACCCAGGTCACCGTGCGTGCAATGCCTAGCGCGCTAACTCACTCCGCCACGGTGACTACCACTCATGAGCATGGTGAGCATATCAATAACGCTCAACACCTAGTCATCAAATTTAAGTTCATCACAATTATTATTGTGATGTCACAACTGCGCAAACTCGCTTTACTAAAGGGTTGGGTGGAAGAGATTGCCAAAGGCAATAACCTCGCCCTTTAGTTAGGACATATATTATGTCAAGTGGTTAACGCGCTAGTCAGGTAATCCAGGTAGCCTAGGGATCCGTTCGTTCGAATCCCACCCAGTGCATGAATTTTTCCTCATTAATTTGAGTTTGTGACCACATAATAATAAGACTCTGAGGGTTAGGTTGTAGAAAATGATTTGAGCATTAACCTCGCCTGGTAGTTGTTTTCCACTACAGAGTATTATTATTATTATTATTATGTACAATGTACATATTATTTATTTTTTCTTATTTTTTTCTCTTTTTACGTTTCTTACATTTTATATTAATAAAGCTACCGAGATCAGTAAGTTCTTACAACTATTTTAAGTAATATTTGAAATAAAAAAGAAATACCGACATCAGTAGATGGATCGAAAAGGTGGCGGACTCGTGAACGTATGTCCGTGGTGCGAGTAAGTTCAGCAAAAAAAAAAAAAAAAAAAAATAGTAAAGCGAGTTTGATTAATGTGAAATCACTTCGTGAATAACACAAAAATGATAACTTTTTTCTCTCTGAATACGAGTGTTTCACAGCCTTTTTATTTCGTGGCCATGAAACAGCAGTTTCTGCATACACTTGTGGTCTGTGTTGTAGCTTGGCCATCCCGTAGTATGCCTAAAATCTGATGGGCGAGAAGTGACACAATACTATCCATTTAGGTACTGGCTCAACACGAGCGCACCAAAAGGGTTCCCTTACAACAACAACAAAAATGTAACCAAATTTTGAATAGAAATAATTTTGTCCGCTCGTCTGGGATTCGAACCCTCGACCTTCCAGGTGACGAACGTGATCAACAGGGAGAGAGCGACCAAGAAGTTGGCTGACAAAAAGTTGCTCGAAACTGTGCCGTCGATCAAAGATACAGAGTGGAGGAGTGGCGAGAAATATCGAAAGGTAATAATAATACTTCTTCTTCAACTTTGTCTTATCTCGCTCTAACAGGGTCGACGTTGTTCAAGCTCGTGGTTTAGGTTAGATTATTTTGGCACATTTTTTACGGCTGGATGCCTTTCTTAACGCCACCGATTCTATTTGATTTAACGTCCTGGATTAGGACGGGGGTTTTACCCTCCATTCGCTGGGAATCGTACCAGCTACCCACATTCACCTACTCAGCCTGGGCAGGGCCGGAAATACCAGTCTCACATGTACAGAGGGAACAGAGTTCTCTGTGTGAAAAGTCCGCTCCGATTATTATTACATTGTAACTACGGCAGTAGTTACAATGTAATAATAATACTCTTCAGTGGAAAATAACTACGAGGCGAGGTTGATGCTCAAAGCATTTTCCACCACCTAACCCTCAGCGTTTTATTATTATGTGGTGACGAACTCAAATTAAGAGCCTGAGACATTATCAACTCCCTTGATCAAACTTTATTTCATTTCCTTTTATATATTTCGTCTTCTTTTGTATTTAATAGTATTTTTGTATATAAATAAAGTTCAATAATTTTATTAGAATAATAATAATAATAATAATAATAATAATATATCGCCTTATTTATACTGCCCGATTAAGACTAGTAAAGTCCCATTATTCCAGCAGTAAGCCCAAGACATATTATTATGTGGTAAAAATTCCAAATGGGAGCATAACTTGTCATGTCCCGGCTGGGTTTCGAACCCACGACCTCTGGAGTCTCTGGATTCGCAGAGTGCCGCCTTTACCACTAAGCTACCGGGACAGACTCAAATTACAAACTCAAGTTAAGAGCCTGAGACATTATCAACACCCTGAGACATGATCAAACTTTATTTTATTTCATTTTATATATTTCGTCTTCTTTTGTACGAGTATTTAATAGTACTTTTGGATGTAAATAAAGTTCGATCAATTTTTTTTTTTTTTTTTAATAGCACTGACCAACCTCATTCTATTTTTCACAGAAAGGAAACTGGACCTCGCACGACGCGACACCCAAGGGTCCGCCCGACCTCGACAGTCCATGCCAGCAGGATTTCTTCCTCAAGAGTGTCATGGTGAGGCGCCGACGAAACGAGGCTCAGTACACGAGCTGTGAGTTCGAGACTCCACGCGACATTGACGGGGGCCCAAAACCGATGAGAATCACCACGAACGAACGAAAATGTTTGGCCGTCGACAGCGCCGCCGTCGATGACCCACCAAAGTCTCGAAACACGACGAGTTTGATCGAAAGAAAATGGTGGAACGACGGCGCCGCTTTGAACGAGACAACGACGAAATGCCGCCGAGACGCTAGTGCGAACGAACGAAAATGGTTGAATAACGGCGTTCTGAACGATCCGACAGACACCAGTTTGAACGAGAGTACGTGGAACAGTTCGAACGAGGGCACCCTGAAAGATGTGTTCGTCGGAGGATGGCAAGGCGCGATTGACGTCAGCGACCGGAAGGAAGACACTTTGGCCGACACAAGAGACGGCGATTCGAACGAAAGAAAAGTGATCGAGACCATTTGGAAGGAAAGAAAACTGAACGACAATGCTCCTCCGAACGAAAAAAAAATTCAAGGACGGTATTTTTCACGAAAGAAAAGTGATCGAAAGCATTTTGAAGGAGCGAAAGCTGAAAGACAATGCTGCTCTGATGAACGAAAAAAAATTGAAGGACAGTAGCTTGAACGAAAGAAAATTGAAGGACAGTAGCTTGAACGTGAGAAAATTGAACGAAAGGAAATTGAACGCGAGTTTGAACGAACGAAAACCGACGAAAGACGGCAGCGGCGGTGTGAGCGAACGCAAGTGCAGTCTTTTCCGCGGCAAAAAGTGGCGGGAGAGTGTTCTGAGGAGCGGCCGTTTGGACGAGCGGCGCTTGAATGGGTTGCTGAGCGGGAGCGCCGGCCGCACTGGCGGCCAGGAGGCCGGCACACCGCGGCCGAGCCGCTCCGACGACATCTCCCGCGTCACGTTCCAGCCGGCCCTCATCTACCCGGTGCCCACGAGCAAGAAGCTCAAGTTCAACAACCGGCTGCTGGCGTCGATGAAAAAGTAGGCGGAAATATACGACGAGGCGGAATGATTTTGATGTTAATTTTTGTAATTTGTAATTTATTTGCATTAATAATTGTACATAATAGGTATAATAGGTAACATACATATATTTAATGCGACTACCCCACACTAAGGGGATGCAGTCCTCTTGTTTTGTGGGAAGTATAATGGAAGTAATGATTATTTTATACAAAAAGAAATAGAAATGATAATAAATAATAATGCTTTTTCTTTGTGTTATTATGTCACAATTTTAGTGGGTAGCGCAGAATCATGGGACTTTACCACTTTAATTTACAATATCTTGTATTATTTTTTTGCCTAAGATTCTGCCACTGGTCGCTGCTTCACATTAAAGCAGCTACTCATTTTTCCTCACGAGGTATGAGTGGACCCCGAACATCCAAGTACAGAGCAGAAAAAATCCTCCCCCGCTGGGAATCGAACCCAGGTCACCATGTATGCAATGCCTAGCGCGCTAACTCGCTCTGCCACAGTGACTACTTCCCTTATAAGGGTAACAGTGACAGGAACAAGAAGAAACTATACGAATAATAAAAACACTCTTTGGTTAAAGATAACCACCAGGCGGGGTTAATGCTCAAAGCATTTTCTACCACTTAACCCTCGAGTCTTCTTATTTTATGTTGGCATAAACTCAACTTGCAGTATACTGATTTTGCAAAGTTTGTACATGTAGGTAGGGTATCTGATGAAGATACCAAACAACCAGACTAGCGCGTTGACCACTTGTCTACCAGTGCACTGGTGTTGAAGAAAATCTTCTTCTTCTTTTTTTACTCTGTCTTATCCCGCGTGAGCAGGGTCGACGTTGTTCAATTTCATGGTTGAGTTTGGTTGGTTTTGGCACATTTTTTTATGGCTGGATGCCTTTCCTAACGCCAACGACGATTCTATTTGAGTTTTCAAAATTTTCGCCAGGGGCCAAGCTACATTTCTCCGGTGTTACAAATTTCACTTTTCCATTGATCAACTTTCCCTTCTTGCCATAATGGTCATTGTAACACCGGCACAGCGCAAAAAACATGGTATGACCATTATGGTAAGAAGGGAAAATTGATCAATGGAAAAGTGAAATTTGCATCCAATGTTCTAAAAGTGTGCAACACATGTGAGGGAAATCCCTTCTTTGGTAAGACCTGCTTCCTTCAGAAACATTGAACTGTTCTTTGGCATGGCAAACTCTTTGAATCCATAAAATTTGGTAGGGCAAACTCTTTGATTTGGTTCTAATTTACAATTTTCCTCAGGGAAAATGCAAACAGTGTGTGTACTTGTTGTTTTCAGGAACTCGACCACTAGGTCATTGCTTTTTTTCTAACAATGTTTGTTTTGTTATTTTCTTTATCTTTCGTACCTACTCTTTAGTATTTTTCTAAGTATCATGTGCCCATGAAACATTCAAATGTAAATCTCCTTGGGAAAGGTGGCGGAGAACATGATAGAAATTACGTTAAAAAAAAAAACGCACCTGAATCTCAAAAAAAAACACACCTGAATCTCAAAAAAAACGCACCTGAATCTCAAGAAAAAAACGCACCTGAATCTCAAAAAAAAACGCACCTGGATCTCAAAAAAAAACCGCACCTGAATCTCCTTGGGAAAGGTGGCGGAGAACATGAAGGAAATTATGTTAAAAAAAAACGCACCTGAATCTCAAAAAAAAAACACACCTGAATCTCAAAAAAAAACGCACCTGAATCTCAAGAAAAAAACGCACCTGAATCTCAAAAATAAAAAAACGCGCCTGAATCTCAAAAAAAACGCACCTGAATCTAAAAAAAAAACGCACCTGAATCTCGAAAAAAAACGCACCTGAATCTCAAAAAAAAAAAAAAAAACGCATCTGAATCTCAAAAAAAAACGCACCTGAATCTCCTTGGGAAACGTCGCCGAGAACATGAGCGTCTGCCGCTCGCCGGTCCGCGGCATCCCATTCTCCAGGACGATGGTGCGGATCTGCGGCTCGAAGCCCATGTCCAGCATGCGGTCCGCCTCGTCCAGCACGAGGTAGCGGCATGCGGCCAGCCCGATCTTGCCGCGTTCGAGCATGTCGACCAGACGGCCGGGTGTGGCTACGAGGAGGTGACAGCCGCGGTCCAGATCCCGCATCTGATCGCCCACGTTCGAACCCCCGTACCTGCCCAGGGGAGACACATGTTATTTATTTATTTATTTACACTTTATTAATAGGACATATTATATATTATTACTATACAACGCTTTATTAGGTATAAATGGAAATTATGTACATACAAATAATTAATTTAACAATGAAAAATATGGAAACAATATATAAAATGAAAATGAAAAAGAATAGAAAATATATAAAAACATAAGTCCTAACTAAAGGGCGGGGTTATTGCCTATGGCAATCTCTTCAACCCAACCCTTATATATACAACACAAATAATTACAAATTAATCTTATATAAATGTCAAAGTCACTGACTGACTGATCATCGCTCTACAGCCCAAACCGTAATACCTAGCGAGCTGATTTTTGACACAACATTCCTTGCATACTGAATACGTGCAATAAGAAAGGATTTTGCAAAAGTCCAAACCGTTCCATAGATAGAGCCCTAAAAGTGATTAAAGTCATCGTGGCGAAGCACGGGTTAACTGCTAGTATAGAATATAATAGTAGAAAAAAAAAACATAATTATATATACATAATATAAAAACATATATGTTTATATTATTTCTATTGTCAATTTTTATATTTAATTTTTACCATTATTTGTCTTTATATTATGTTCTACCTACTAATAAAGAGTTTATAAATAAAAATAAAAAAATAATATATGTCCTAACTAAAGGGCGGGGTTATTGCCTTTGGCAATCTCTTCCACCCAACCCGAGTTATTGAAAAACGATCCATGTTACAAATATTGTAAAATTTGTAACATATTTCCTTATTATAGAGTCCTTAGTCTATAATATAGACTAAGGAAAGTAATGAATAAAGGCAATATAGTTTGCGAAATAAAAATATGATAAAACTTTTTTTTAACATTTTGAAAAGCTTAAAACACTATGTACACTGCCATTAAGAACCATACTGAATTTCAGCTTCGTCGGACTTGTACTTCGCGAGATAGCCCGTATTTGAAAGAGCTCAACTTTTGGAAGTGGACATTTCTAATTTTACCGCACCACTTTAGCAGAGTTTCCGCTCAATCCGACTTACGGTTCTCGAGTTATAGCGTTTTAAACATATACACACACAAACGAATCAATTTATAATATAAGACTATTTCTTTTGTAAACTACAACTATTAGTTACTAATGGATGTGAATAAATAAATATACTAACACTCATCTTGGGAGCCAATAAAAATGGCTTAGGATGGGTCCTCTGTATACAGAAAAGAAAAAAATAAAATAAATGATTTCTTCTTCTTTTACATTGTTTTATCTCGCTTGAGCAGGGTCGACGTTGTCCAACCTCATGGTTGAGGTTGGTTAGTTTTGGCACACTTTTTACGGCTGGCTGGCTTTCCAAATGTCAACGATTCTTTTGATTGAACGTCCTGGATTAGGACGGGGGTTTTACCCTCCATTTGCTGGGACTCGTACAAGCTACGCACATTAGTTACCCAGCCTGGGTAGGGCCGCAGCATTACTAAGAGCCTCCTGTACTTTTCGAATTATTCTATTACATCAATTTCTTTTTACTCTGGTAATGCCGCCACTGGTCGTTACTCATACAAGTAACTACTCATTTTTCCTCACGAGGTATGAGTGGACCCAAGAACAGAGCAGAAAAAATCCTGCCCCGCTGGGGATCGAACCCAGGTCACCGTGCGTGCAATGGCTAGCGCGCTAACTCACTCTGCCACGGTGACTACTTGTACTATGATATTATTATTATATTCTAGGAAAACTCACACAACACAGGGTCGGAGCTGAGATCGGTAGGCAAACTTTTTGGCTTCGTCGTAGATCTGGGTAGCGAGCTCTCGTGTCGGGGCCAGGACTAGACCCAGTGGGAAGAGTTTCCTCCTGTTGGGGTAGCCTGGGGGAGAGAGAGAAACACCGTATCAGCAGATGTCATATTTGTGTTTTTTTTTTCAAAACTCTAAATATTTTTTATAGTCTGGCTGGGGGACTATAAGGAGTAGACCAGCATTGGCTTGGTTCTGGGGGCCCTTGTCAATTATTAGCCTCCTTGTAAAGACAGTGGTAGAAGTGCTGAGTCATTCCTCCACTGTCTGGCTACCATCGTTCACGATGACGCCACCCTATGATGATGATGATGAAATATTTTTAAATATTTTTTTTTTTTTTTTCTAGAGAGACCCTGCACAGAACAAGACCTTTTTTCTGCAAATGACACGACCATCCAGACAGCTCTTTTCTGTTTTTTTCATATTTGTGTTTTCTTTTTCAAAACTTTAAATATTTTTTTTTCTAGAGAGACCCTGCACAGAACAAGACCTTTTTTATGCAAATGACACACGGCCAACCAGACAGCTCTTTTTTGGATGGACAAAATAAGAACTAGAACTGGACACGGAAAGTAATTATTATAAAAAAATTACAAAGTTAAATTATTCTATTTATTTATTTTTTTCTATTCTTCATGTATATCCACAATTTAAATTCTGAACTCCCCTTTCTCAACACAGTTTTTTTTTAACTTTGAGAAAGGGTACCATTAAATCGTTTTAAAATCTGTATCATACATAATATGTAACAAATAAATGGAAATTAAAAAAAAAAAACAAAGTTTGAACAAAGGTGGTGATAATGTCTTTGACATTCTCTTTCGCACCACCACCCTTTGGGCCACCTTTCTCGATGGATAAAAAGAAAAGTTAAAGCAATAATAATAAATTCATTTTATTGTACATTTTACACCATATGGCATGTATGTATATTGTATACATTGTATAATGTATGTATATTGTATACATTGTATAACTTAAAACTAAAAGTAAAATTAAAACTTAAAAATAAGTAGAAATAAGTAAGTAAGTAAATAAATAAAGTACATTACATTGTGCATAAAAAAAATTAATAATAATAATATCGCCTTTTTTATACTGCCCGATAAGGACTATTTAAGTCCCATTATTCCAGCAGTAAGCCCAAGACATATTATTATGTGGTAAAAATCCCGAATGGGAGGACAACGTGTCATGTCCCAGCTGGGTTTCAAACCCACGACCTCTGGAACTTCTGGATTCACAAAGTGCCGCCTTTACCACTGAGCTACCGGGACAGACATTTTTTTTTTTTTACTTTGAGAAAGAGTACCATTAAATCATTTTAAAATCTGTATCATACATAATATGTAATAAATAAATGGAAAATTAAAAAAAAAGAAAAAAAAAAAAAAAAAACAAAACAAAACAAAGTCTGAACAACGGTGGTGATAATGCCTTTGACATTCTCTTTCGAGAGATTTGTGCACTGGTGTCATGTGCACTGGTAGTCAAGTGGTTAACTGCGCTAGTCTGGTAATCCAGGTAGCGTAGGGATCCGTAGGTTGGTTCGGATCCCACCCAGTGCACGAATTTTTCCTCATTAATTTGAGTTTGTGACCACATAATAATAAGACTCTGAGGGTTGGGTGGTAGAAAATGCTTTGAGCATTAACCTCGCCTGGTGGTTACCTTCCACTAAAGAGTATTATTATTATTATTTCGCCAAAAAAATAAAGGAGTTAAAGCGCAAGCGCCGCCCTCACCTCGACTCTGCACGGGCTGCGGCCCCTTCTCGTACATCTGGTTCAGGATGGGCACCAGGAAGGCGGCCGTCTTGCCGGACCCTGTCTGGGCGCACGCCATCACGTCCCGCCCGCCCATGATGATGGGGATGGCGTACTTAACATACTAGTTTTAGTGAGATAGACTGAAATGTCTCCTCACTATTAACTTAGAAGCAAAAAAAAAAATGTATCTACCTCGAAATAATAATAAAAAAAATAATAGTGATAATAAAATGTTAAAAAAAAGGAAGAGCCGCCCTCAAATTAATAATAATAATAATAAAATAATAATATTAGTGATAATAAAATGTTTTTTTTTTTTTTTTTAAAAAAAAGGAAGAGCCGCCCTCAAATTAATAATAATAATATTAGTGATATTTTTTTTTTTTTTTTAAAGCAAGAGCCGCCCTCAAATTAATAATAATAATAAAATAATAATATTAGTGATAGTAAAATGTTTAAAAATAAGGAGTTAAAGCAAGAGCCGCCCTCAAATTCATAATAATAATAAAATAATAATATTAGTGATAATAAAATGTTTTTTTTTTTTTTTAAAAGGAAGAGCCCCTCAAATTAATAATAATAATAAAATAATACCTATTAGTGATAATAAAATGTTAAAAAAAAAACACAAGAGCCGCCCTTTGGACTTTGAACCACCTTTCTCGATGGCCAAAAAAAAAAAAAAAAAAAAAAAAAAAAAGAGTTAAAGCGCAAGAGCCGCCCTCACCTCGACTCTGCACGGGCTGCGGCCCCTTCTCGTACATCTGGTTCAGGATGGGCACCAGGAAGGCGGCCGTCTTGCCGGACCCTGTCTGGGCGCACGCCATCACGTCCCGCCCGCCCATGATGATGGGGATGGCGTACTTCTGCACGGGCGTCGGGCCGGTGTAGCGGGCCAGCGCGATGTTGTTCGTGATGATCTCTGTCATCTGGATGTCGTCGAACTGAGGAGGGATTGAATTCAATTGAATAATTAAAAATTATTATTTTATTAAAAAATATTTTATTCAAAAAAAAAAATAAAATAGTTTTTTTATTTAAAAAAAAAATAAAAAAAAATAAAAAAAAAAAAGATACAAGATATTGTAAATTAAAGTGGTAAAGTCCTATGATTCTGCGCTACCCACTAAAATTGTGACATAATAACACAAAGAAAAAGCATTATAATTTTACCACTTTAATTTACAATATCTTGTATTATTTTTTTTTTGCCTATGATTCTGCCACTGGTCGCTGCTTCACATTAAAGCAGCTACTCATTTTTCCTCACGAGGTATGAGTGGACCCCGAACATCCAAGTACAGAGCAGAAAAAATCCTCCCCCGCTGGGAATCGAACCCAGGTCACCATGTGTGCAATGCCTAGCGCGCTAACTCGCTCTGCCACAGTGACTACTGAGGAGGGATTGAATTGAATTGAATAAAATAGATGTTGTTCGTGATGATCTCTATCATCTGGATGTCGTCGAACTGAGGAGGAGGAGGGAGGACGAAAACTATGGCATTAGCGTTTTTTTTTTTGGGTTGATCTTCCGATGATTTCAAATATTAGAAATCAAGAGTATGGTGTAGGTATTTTTTTTTTTTTTTTTTTTTGTCAACGTCTCTTTAAATTGCAGTGTCATATTGTCAGCCTCCGTGGCGTAACGGTTGTGACTACTGTCCGTAGTCCAGAGAACCTGAGTTCGGTTCCCGGTTGGAGCAGACTTTTCGCACAGAAAATTCTGTTCCCTGAGGATTTTAAAATTCTGAGGCTGCCGATTCCGGCCCTACCCAGGCTGGGTGAGGATAATGTGGGTAGCTGGTACGATTTCCAGTGAATGGAGGGTAAAACCCCCGTCCTGTCTACCTCAAGTCAGAGCGTTAAAACCAAATAGAATCAATGGACATGAAAGGAGCCTAGACATTGGATCTGAGAGTCCATATAATCCTCTCACCACCATGTGCGCTGGGATGTTATCTAACCTCAACCAGCCTGGCGGGGGCCGGGCGGAGTACTCACTGTACCAATGTGCGCTGGGATGCCACAGGCAATAACCCCGCCCTTTAGGTAGGATATCGATACCTTTTTGCCAAAATGTGAATTGCGCCAAAATCAAATTTTTCAGGAGAGAGGTTTGAAAAAATAAAAAGTTGTTTTTTTCAAAAAAAGTTTCATTACTCAGTTGTCCTACGTACGATTTATACCAAATTTGGATATAATACTTGAAACTGTTTGCTTTAAATATTCCTGATAATTTTAACTGCGAAATGCCTTTAGTTATTGAGATAGTGTCGCTTTTCACAATTGAGAGGTTGAAAAAGAATTCGCCAAAAAGTGAAAAACTCCATCTTTCTTTGTTTAGGTATTAGCCAAAAAGTGAATTGTCCACTCTTGTTCTTCAGCCTACTAACCAGAATGTGAAAAACGCCCGATTTTTCGGGTTTTAAGTAAAGTTGGTTTAGCCAAAATGTGAAAAATCCACTCCTAAAACTCTGCCTGCTAAACCAGAATGTGAAAAACGCCCGATTTTTTGGGTTTTAAGTAAAAGTGGTTTACGTAAAATGTGAAAAGTGCCATATGGAATACAATAAATTTGTGAAAAGCGACATATAAGAAGAATAAATAGTGCATAATTTGTGCGTATAGTAACTGTAATAATGATTATTATTAAAGAACGCGATGGCGTTCCGCAACGCCAAGTCGAAAATTAAGAAGAGGGCACCAAGAGATATTATACGTCACATCACAAAGTGCCAATTTCACTCCTCTGTATCGGAATAACTAACTACAAAGGATGAATGAAAACTAAAACACTACAAAGGATGAATTATTTACTGAAAAGAAGCAAGCTTTCGAATAATGAAGATTAATAAGAGAATCATCAAAAACGCTTGACTTAAACCGTTGATAATCAATGGTGAAAAAAACCATTTTTCACTTTCTGCTGCTTGATGTTCTTATTCGATCTTGACCGGGCTACAGCCTAAACCACTGGGCCAATTTTGATGTATGAATTTGATCTTGTTTTTCTCGTCTTTGGTGGCAGATGTGCCTTTGAGTACTTATATAGCCCCAAAATGGGCACTTCAGCCCCATAATTCTAAAAAACCCACTAATTGATGTAAAAATATTAATAGAAATTTTATATTTTCCAGAGAACTTTACAGATATTGACGATTGAGGTGCAATTTTAATTATAATGAAAAATAAAATTGATCAATGAGTAAAATCATACATAAAAGCAGACCGACAGACATAGTTCTTTGATGTATATAAATTTATGAGTCGCCCTTTTATTCTTAGTCAAGCACATACATCATTAAGTACAAAAAAACATATAAACAGACAGACAGACCTACGGATAAACAAAAGACGGACATACAGGCAGACATAATTATATGATGGATATAACCTTATGAGGTGTTATTTTAATTGTAAAGTGAAGCATATTTATCACTGAGTAGACATACACATAGACAAACAGACAGACATACAAACATACTTAGGTTCAGACATATGAACAGACCAGGCGCGGCCGGTGCTAAGGAGCTGCGGAGCTCCAGCTACCCCAGACGAAAAATAAAAAAGAGAGGATTTTCTCAAGTCGTACACAATACACAATAAAAATTATCACACATTTCTAGAAAAATTAATGCATAACTATTATAAATTCTTTAGTCCGGTATGCAGTACCCCCAAAACATTTCCCCACCGGCCGCGCCTAGAACAGACACATACCTGTACGTATACGTACAGACATACAGGTAGACATTTAGATAGACATACCTGTACGAACAGACCTTCTTGTCAGAAGGTGCCTGGGGGTATTTCTAATACAAACTTCAAATATTTTATCCTAAATGTCTCTATATTATTTCCTTTTGAAAACATACAAAAACGTGTGAAAATACTAACTACTTGATTACTACTAACTTATCTCTATAAGATAGCTCTAAGTGTAAGTCGAGTAGATAATAAACGATAGTACATGAGAGGATAGTAAACATGAAGCGGAGCCCAAACATTATTTCAGAATATTTTTGGGCTGATGACTGGGCGGGTAATTTTTATATTGTGAAGGGGTATTTTTTTAGGGATTATTACTTTTTCATACAGGATCCGCCAGAAAAAAGGAGCCTCTCGAAATATCTAGAGAACGGATTATTATTTTTTTTTTTTTAATGCTAAAAAAAAAACCTGTACCATTATATCGAGGGGAAACCTTATCTATTAGGTTCTGATTTTTTTTTTATCATTACCAGGGGTGGCCCCAAGGGAGTCAACTTTGGAATCTTAAATGAAATATCCCTATTTGAAATACATTTTTGAAAAGAAGATGACATTAAAATCATTTTAAGACAAGTTTGAGATTTTTAATCATAACAGGGTCGGAGATATCGTACATTTCATTTCACATCAGGTTTCAGTAATTTTTTTATAAGAAATAAGTTGTATTTTTTAATGTCAACTACTTTTTGGAAATGTCTTACAAATATGGTGGTTCCTTTTAAGATTCCAAAGTTGACACCCCTGGGGCCGCCCCTGGTAATGATAAAAAACCAATACCTAGTAGAAAAGGTTTCCCCTGCTATAGAATGGTACACGTGTTTTAGCATTTTTTAAAAAAATTATCCGTTCTCTAGATATTCTGAGTGGCTCCTTTTTTTGGCGGGCCCTATTATATTAATGAATACAGAAAATTCATCATTTGTTATTGCGGCGGAAATTGAATCCGGTCATAGATAGTTTGAAACCCTGAATCGAATGGAAGATATTTTAGCCGCACTAACGTATATAGCACTTTGAAAATCCTGTTGTTTTGTTTTTTAATAACAACCCTTTAATGTTTGAATAGTAATGAGAACATCTGAAAAGAAAAACTAGGAAGAAAGGCTAATACTTAGACAAAGAAAGATGGCGTTTTCCACTTTTTGGCGAATTCTTTTTCAACCTCTCAATTGTGAAAAGCGACACTGAAATTAAGCGAAAATTGAAATTTTGGATATTTCACATTTTGGCAAAAAGGTATCGATATATTATCGGATTTTTCACATTCTCGTATAAGTAAAAAAAAAAAAAAACTTTCACGTTTAGCTGATAAATCTCAAATTTGACCAAAAAAAGAAAACTTAAAATTAAAACTATACAGATAGAAACTTTGGCCGTGAGTTTCATCCGAAAGAGCTTTAAACTGTTAAGAATCTGAAATAAAACGAAAATTGAAATTTGGATAACTTCAAAACTGCCATTTTGGCAAAAAGGAATCGATAATAATAGTTATTTTGATATTTTTTAACTTATTTATTTTATCATTTTTTTTTTTTTTTTCTTCTTCTTCTTTTTCTTAATTTTATACTGTTACCTGTACTTTGTCCTCCTAATAAAGCTTAAAAAAAAAAAACCTCACCCAGCCTGGCTGGGGCCGGGGCGGAGTACTCACTGTATCAATGTGCGCCGGGATGTTGTCCCCGCTCGCCTTCACAGGGATATCCTCGTACCTTTTTTTTTTTTTTTGTAGCAATGGAGACCCTCACCCAGCCTGGCTGGGGCCGGGCTGGGCGGAGTACTCACTGTATCAATGTGCGCCGGGATGTTGTCCCCGCTCGCCTCCACAGGGATGTCCTCGTACCTACCCACATCTAACCTCACCCAGCCTGGCTGGGGCCGGGCGGGTAGGGAATACTCACTGTATCAATGTGCGCCGGGATGTTGTCCCCGCTCGCCTGGCTGGGGCCGGCGGAATACTCACTGTATCAATGTGCGCTGGGATGTTATCTAACCTATTAAATATATAAGATTTATCCCTGTGGATAAATGTGGATATTTATAGGATAAATTTATAAAATTTATCCTATAAAATATATAAGACCTGTTTGACTGCTGGAGTAAAGGGACTTTTCAGTCTTACCTCGGCAGTATAAACAAGATATATTCTATTCTAACCTCAACCAGCCTGGTGGAGTACTCACTGTATCAATGTGCGCCGGGATGTTGTCCCCGCTCGCCTCCACCGGGATGTCCTCGTACTTGTTGAAGTTGATGCCGGTGTTGCCCGTGCCGAACAGGTCCAACTCCAGCTTCTCGTCCCGGGGCATGAGAACCGTCCAGTCCTGACTGTGAACAACAATATGATGGGATAGAATAAAATATAATTAGAAAAAACATATAATTAGAATAAAACATAATTAAGAAAAAAAATATAATTAGAATAAAATATATAAAGAAAAAAAAACACTGCCAATTATGGACACAATACTTCCTCGTGATTGCTTCACATTGTAAACACGTGCCAATTTTGAGATTTTATAGAAAATTACTTGTATCTCCAAAACTGCTCAACCGATTTTCTTCAAATTTGTTTTATATGGTAGAATATTGTTTTCAAATTTGTTTTATATGGTAGAATATTCTACATTATAAACTCTACAAAAATTTCTGTATCGGCAAGTCGTGGTCCTTATTTTTTTACTTTTTTGTCCAAAATTTCGGATTTTCTTAAATATCAGAGTCAAATTATAATTAATTTAAAAATAAATATAAATAGCCTATGTAAAACTATAATATGCATATTTTTACAAAATTTCATTAAAATCGGGTGTACCGTTCACGAGATATAAGCGTTTAACTAAAAAGTTAGTGGTCAGGCGCATGGCCTCTTTCACCCAGAACCGCTAGTACGAATTCGATAAATTTAAAATGGGACCATCTACAGAATGTCTCCTAGATGTGTGCAAAATTTCATCAAAATCCGTTGAGTAGATTTCGAGATTTGCGCGTTACAAGGAATCGTTTTAACAGACCGACAGAGCGACAGACCGACAGACAGACACAAAACCAAATTTACTCAGTAGGTTATGAAACGTCCAGAAATATGAAAAAAATTGAAATCGGAGCAAAAAAATATTTTTTTTTACAAAAATGAACACAATACTTCCGATTTCTAATATTAGAAATTTCTCGGAAGTAATATTATTTGAATGAAATATAATTATATTCCATCCAAAGGGGCAATATCTCGAGGTAAAAATGTTTTACCTTTGAAATATTTTTTTTTTTTTTTTTAATACAAAAAAAATATATAACTTTATTAACAACATCAGTTTCATTAGAAACGGAAAAAAAATTGATGCCTTGTCAGAATGGTTTGAAGTATACTTCTCAGTCCTGATGTGAAAATAATGTAAAAAGATGGAATGGAATTAAAACTTTATAGATTTGGAATAAAATATGATACAACGAAATAAAAGTTGATTCACATTTTTTAGGTGACTCAAACTTGTCTTCTCAGTTCTTGACATGAAAACCTAGTTCTGATTATGAAACTCTAAATTTAATCATTTTTCAATATCCATATTCTTGACATGCTGCCAATTGATGTGATCTATCCAAATAGCTACTCATTTTTCCTTGTGAGTTGTGCGTGTACCCTGGACATACAAGTACAGAGGAAAACATTCTGCACTGCTGGGGATCGAACCCAGGTCACCATGCAAGCAAGCCTTACACTGCACTTGGCCATGGTCACTATTAGATCTATAATATTGAATATTATTTTCTTTGTTACTTCAGATAAATTTCTAATACTAGAAACCGGAACTATTGTGTTTGTTTCTGTAAAAAAAATAAACATTTATATATATTTTTTGTCGGAGGAAGATTTCGCAGCCGTACCGGCAAACGTTGATGCAGAAATTAAGATATTTATTGATAATGTTTCTTAAAAAAAGGGCAATTCATTAAGCAAAAAAAAAAAAAAAATACTTCGGATTTCTAGTATTAGAAATTTATACATAATATCCAAACGTAGAAGAGAATTTTTACTATCCAGCATGTCACTGATGATATTTTAAAGAAAAGGCAATTGAGTTTGCGAAATAATAATAAAAAAATATATTAGAAATTTCTCGGAAGTAATAATAATATATTTTTTGTTGCTAGCCTCTAATAAGCAAACGAAAAGTTACCTGTTGTAGCCATTGCCACTTCCTCCACCGCCGCTGCCCTTCGTGTAGCCAGACCACCTGTTGTTGGTGGGGGGAGGCGCCCCCGAGTCTCGCCCGCCCCGACTATCCGCAGACCATCGGCCGCCCCCCGCGCTGTTCTGGCCACCCCCACGCCGGTCGTCCGAGTCTCTGCCCATGAGATAAAAATAATAATAATACTTAACAATTCCAAATGAATAAATCAAAGTTGGCAAGTTCATGGTTCATAATAATACCAACAAATGTGTGTTCTTTGTGTTATTATATCAATATTTTAGTAGGGGTGTTGAGTGTGAAGATGGGGCGGGAATGTTAATATTTGAAAGTTGTTAAACATTGAAGATAAAAAAAAATATATAAATAAAATCTTGTTATAAAACCAAAAAAAAAAAAAAAATTAGCAGGTGCCATTGAATTATAGGACTATTTCGGATCTTTAATATCCCATCATCACCTATAATTCTGCTGCTGGTTACTGCTCACATCAAGGTAGCTACTCATGAGGTATGAGTGGATCCCACCCTGGACATCTAAGTACACAACAGAAAATACTCACACTGAATAGTGCTTATGGATGAAAGTAGGGGATTTAGAGAGTCGGAGGTCTAACCTTTGGGTTGCATTACTGCCAAATACCTTGGCATCATTACAGACAGCACTCTCACCCCACCTTTCAACCATAAAATTTTGTTTGAATAACACTTTCAGAGTGTGCATTATTTGAACAAAATTTGATGGTTAAGAAGGGATTTTTGGAACGAGGCCCCTGGTCTACTTATTAAAAAAAAAAAAAAAACAACTTAGGGCTACATTATGAAACAGGTTTAAAGTTGACATAATCCTGCATGCCTACAAGTCAGATTTTTCAAAAAATTATGGCACACTATAGTTGAGTATAAATTCTTGTTGCAGAGAATATCCTTAGGGATTCAACTCGGCAAAGCAGTCTGTAAGCTTGGAACTTGACCACATGTCAGTGGTATGGACCAATTATACAACCTTCAATAGATGTGTTACACTAAACAATAAAAAATATTCATAATAATAGAAAATCTTTTAAGGGCAAAGCTTTATAAGTAAAGCTATTAAGCCCAGAACTCATATTATTATTATTATTATTTTCAAATGCATCATTTATGATGCAATTACATGAAAATTTACAGAGGGAAAAATAATATAAATATAAATATATGTTTAAAAAATAATATAAAAATAATAAAAAATCAATAGTATTAATGATCAATAATCGTGCTGGGGGTGCTACTCTTTGTATATTGTATGTATAGTATTAATATATGTCAGTCTATTTATTCCTATATATAGTTCTTGTGCAAATGTGTTGTATAGGCTAAGAATTATATATTTAAAATCAAGAAAGTTGAGTAAAGTGTCGACTTAGAATAAATCTAATCCTGTTTTTAAATTTGGCCATTAGTCTCTCACACTTGGGAAGCAAGACCCACCTGCCCCGGTAGTTGCTATTGCCTCCACGCGACTGATAGCTGTCCCGGTCTCCGTTCTGAGCCTCGTAGTCTCGGCCCCCACCGCCGCGGCTGCCCCTGTACTCCTCACGTCGATCTGGGGAGTTGAGTGAAAATTATTAATAATTTAATTTTTATTGTTGGTTGTATACAATTATCTTATATCTAGTCTTTAAACTAACTTGTATATGTATAGTATATTTACTCATTTTAGTAACAAAAAATAAAAGGCAGAGAAAAATTCAAAGTATTGATATATAGTAAAAGTTTTAATAGATACATGTGTAAAGGAAGAAAATGTTAACAAATTGATTAGGTAAATTCATGTTTAAAAAAAAAAAAACATTAGTAAGGTATAGAAATTTTATAATTAAATAGTTCAATGTATTCAAGAAAAGGTAAAAACATAGACCTTGAGTTTTACTTTTTACTTTCAACAAATCAGATACAAGAAACATATAAATAATTATATGTTTGTATTAATGATACAAACTTCTTATACTTCTTATCAAAGCATAATAATAAAAGTGAACTTAAGTAATGTCTTACCTCCTCCTTTATATCCGCCCCTGTCACCTCCCCGTTGAGGACCTCTCTCCTGAGGTTCGGACCTCTCGGAATTATCTGTGGAGGAAAAATTTCGATGAAATATTGCAGCACAGAAAGTTACAAATTGTTAGAATAAAAGTGTGGTAGTTACCTTCCAGTAAAGAGTATTTTTGTTTTTAATGACAAAAACTTTTTTAACTTACCTCCTCCGCTTGGTTTGTTACGAAGGTGAGGTGGTACGTAGACCCTTGGGTTGGAACCTGGTGCTGTCTCCTTCTTAGCACTCAAGTCCAGACCAGCAAGCTGTGGATTTGGGAGAGGAAAAAAAAAAATCAAATTTGTATAATTATCATATGTGTCTTAGGCTTTAAGATAAAGCTCATCATTCACTTATGTATGTTACTAAATTGACTGTTTTTTTTTTTAAATACTTAAAAATGAACTTTAGTGTTTATATTTTACATTTTGCACAGCAAAATCAGCCTTCTGAACACATTTGAAATCCCTCTAGCTTAAAATTTAAGGTACAGAGGCTTTATTTTGAGTTATTGAGAGTTTTGAGTTATTAGTGTGACAAGGACCAAAGAATTCTTGAGTAAAATATTTTCAACCTATCAGGATTTTGAGTTAGCATAGAAGGTGGAAATATATCTCATCTTGGCCAAAAATCACTGTATTAATCTTACCATCTAGACTAAACAAGTACCATTTATTTCAGATTCAGTTGATTTTATCAGAATTTTTGGTTTGCACTGATTTACTGTTCCCATTTAGAGAACAGAAATTCCCTATCTGACAACCCTGACAGGAAGTGTTATCAATTCACAAGTTCAAACAATATTCAAGGCACAAAAAGTTTTGTTGCTAAAACAAACTAGAGGGCCTATTTTCCAAGGTAATTCAGACATGTGAATTGCTCTCAACTCACTGTGGCTATATTTCGCGAAATTTAGGTGAAATACGCGGACGAGCTAGAAATCCTAGAGCTGATGGCAGTTACTGAGACATCTCTGCAGAAATGGAAACCTAACTGTACTTGGGACCATCTTCCTGGTTTGACATGACATGTCACTTGGTCAAATCCACATCATACTGTCCCAACAAGGGTCACACACGTTTTCATAATCTTCACATACTATCAGAAGATTGTTAAGTGGAGTTTAGAAACAATTTGAACGTGAAAATGTGCTCCTAGGTTCACAAAATCAATATTACTGGGGGAAATACTCACTTGCTGCTCTAGACCCGTTCCATTTTGGTTGGATTCATAACTCATATTATCACGAAAAGGCTGGTGTTTAGTTTTTCCCCTTGTGATGGTCCGTACCAAGTTCAGAAAGGAAATTTAAAAACTTCAAAAAAGAAAGTAAAAAGAGATAAATAATTAAAAAGAGGCGAGAAAGTGATCGTCTCCTTGCTCTTCAATTTTGCTTCACGAGAAAAAAAGATAGAACTTCAACAACAATGGCTGATGCTGACTGCTGATTTTTTGTTCCCCCACCCCACTCTCGTATCCTAGCATTTTGAGCGTGAGAAGTTAGCTATGGGTTGGATCAAGCTTACTAAACTGCTCACTAGAGTGCGTCTCGTTAGATCAGGGTTGGACTCGGATTATGTTATTCGATTCAAATCTTGCGTATTGCATACTCGCTCATATAGTTACCAGGCAGTCATAAGCCGTAATCTTTTTTCTAACCAAAGTGGATTCAAATGGAATACAATGGACAAATTGGAAGAAAGTCATTTTTATTTTGGAAAAAACGAAAGGAGAAATCTTCTTCCAGTTGGTTAACCAAAATGGATTTATAAAATTCTTACTTCTATTTCTTTATTCCTGGTTTGTTTTCATTTTTCATTGTTTATCCATAGCGTGCCTTAATTCTACACACTATGGTTTGTTTATCTTTAAAAGTACGGGAACGTATTTCATTTTCTTTCATGAATCGTGGGGATCTAAACTTGGAAATGATTGGAAAAAACCGAACCTGGAATTTTTTAAATCCAAAAGAAAAACGACGCTAATTTAAATTTCTATGTAAAACTAATTTGGCTTAGAAAATCCAAAAGGATAACCATGCTCGTAGGTACCTACTTGTATATTTTTTTAGAAAGTAAGGCTGTCGGAAAGCTCTTTGTCACTGCGACCTTGTGTAGATATTTTATGACATGCTCTTGTTATTTAAAACAAAATCTGAGCTGTTAATAATAAAAAAATAGCCTTTTTTGAAGAGTTAATCATTTAAAGAAATTTACAAACATGAGGGTTTAAAAATATACTACAGTTATCTCTTTTCAGCCTAGGTGGCAAAATATAAGTAGTAACAAAATAGTAATGTAAATATATTATAAATATCAAAATATTAAAATCTACCTATTTTACATTAAACTTATTTACAATTTTATAATTCTATACCAGGCTAAAGGCCTCTTTTAATAAAGCTAAAGATCTATTTAGGTCTCATTTCACTAACTTCTTTATGTGTTAAAATCAGCCTTGAGAAGTGTTTCAGTCAAGTGTAAGAGGCTGCTCCACATTCACAGAGAATGTGTTTTTCTGTCTCTAGAGCCTTTACGACATTTTTGTACACTAGTACCTAGTAGATACTCAAAGACGACATTTTGAGTGTTGCCTTTACTCTCTCAAACTCTCCGAATCTCCCTCTCAACCGCCAAATTTCTTTCACATAATATTAACACAGTATCTGAATGCATTTTATCTAAACGAATTTTGATGGTTGAAAGGCAGAATGGGGGATTTTGAGAGTCAGAATGCTTTCTGGAACTAGGTCAAGTCCTCCCCACCAGGCTACACACATATTACGCCCTGAGGCATGGCCCTATACTTTCCTGGGTTTCCTAACCCAGCCCTATACAATGAGGCATTGCCGTAAATCGTTTCGGGCCGGAACTCGGTGCTACAGTTTCCACCAGAGGAGACATATGAACTGACCTCAGTAGCTTGATCAATAAGGCGGCGGACTTGTAACTTGAAGGTCTGTGGTTCAAGTCTCGGTTTCAGCGTAGATTTAGTAAAGTTTGTTTGTTGGTTGTGTTTGAATGGTTGTGGTATCACGAAAGTGATAAACACAAATATTTAATATTTTCAATTGAGATATATGTGATTAGTGTAAAGGGCTTTGTTGCTTACCAAATTTAAGTAGGTGACCAGAATCAGCTTATCATCTGAAATATCATATCATCTGAAAACATCCCTTTTTCTAATAAAATTCTAGTTTCCAGATTCTGATCCTATAAGTCTAGAATAGAAGTCATCTGAAATTTCTAGATTTTCAGATCACTAAAATAATTATAAAGCCGATACGTAGATGGCGCGTTGAATGCACCGGTCCTCGTAGGATCACCGAAGTTAAGGAACGTTGAGCGAGGTGAAGACTTCATGATGCTGGCCCAACCCATGCTGGGTGAGGTAATTCAAATTGTTCATTGTTTTTTATCAGGCTTAATAAAGAGCTATTACAATGTTTTGTGCTGTATGGGTTGGGTAGCAGGTTTGTGAGTTTCCAGCGAATGGAGGATAACACGTACGCCCGTCGTGATATGACCATGCAGTTGAAAGCGACGTTTTAAACCCAAATTTAAATTTTAAACCCAAAAAAACCTCAAAACAGCTGTCAAGGTAATGTTCTGAACTGTGATACACATATTATATTTATTTTATTTTTATATTTATTTATTTTTCAACCGAGTTTCAACCAATCACAGATATTTAAATATATTTAAATACACATTGTACGAGTACATCAGAACTTCTCACTTCTATGGTTTGACAGATTTTCAACTCTGCGCATGCGCCCAACCGGTTCGTGATGCACTTGTAAATAATTAATAATTAGCTCACGTTCTGCGGGAACAGCAATAATTACAACACTTCCAAGACGACTCTGTAATTAATTGCATTTCAATGATCTTGACGTACCCTGTAGAGATGAAAAAAAAAAAAAAAAAAAAAAAAAAAACCAAACCAAACCAGAAATATACAGGATGGTGTTGGTAAAGAAATAAACGTAAAAAGTACTGCCTTGAGTTCTTTTTTCAAAGCATTGAAGCTAAGCAACGTACAGCGAGGTGAATACTTCGTGATGCTGGCATTCCGGCCCAACCGAGGCTGGGTGAGATCGAATAGTAGTATAGTACAGTTAGTACAGTCAAAACTGGATTAGTACAGTGAAACCGGGAGTACCTCGTCGGCAAATAAGCTGAATTAGAACCAGTTGTTCAGATGTAGGTATGTATTAATTTTGATGTATGTAATATTTTTGTTCCAAATAAAGGTTTATTTATTTATTTTTTATAAACCTGGAGTAGGTACCGATAAGAGAATGATTTTCATGTTAAATTTTACTCACTATGAGGGACAATAATCTCTTTATAAGAGAAACCTGGATATAAGAGAAGAAAAATACAATGAATTCTTCTACTATCTCAGTTCAATTGTATTCATCAAGGGTTGGGTGGAAGAGGTTGGGTGGAAGAGGTTGGGTGGAAGAGGTTGGGTGGTAAGCCCTATAGGACGAGCTTTTGAAGGTGGGTATACGTACAGTATACCCTCACTATTATTGTTGACGAAATTTATTTGTTAAAAAATAAATACATATTTATTTATTTTTTCTTTATTTATTATTTATTATTATTTTTTTGTTTTGTTATATTGTATTTTGTATTTTCGTTTGTAATTATTTGTATTGTATATGTCCTATTATCTAATAAAGTGTAAATAAATAAATAAATAAATAAATAAAATAAATAAAATAAATACATGGAAACTTGAAAAAAAAAAATAGATCTATATTTATTCGACCTCAGTCACCCGGTATACCAGTACATAGGGTTCTATGTATTTATTGTACATAGAGGCGGTTCTCTTTTTAACTCAACACGAGGTATTAGAGAAGGCGGGATAGAGGTTCGAGCCCTACGTCGGTATGTTTCTTTTGAACCCGAGAATTGGATGTCCGAGAGAGATAGAAAATGAGAAAGAGAGAGAGAGAGAGACCAGAAGATTCAGAACAAGGTAGAAGGTTTCTCTGTCTGTGCTTTGTATTAAATTTGCTCTTGTGGTATTCTGGAGCCCGTTCTTATATATTTTTTTGTCCTTTGTATGATCGTGTTTTTTTTTTTTTTTTTGCAGTGTCTCTCTTTTTGCTGTTTTTGGTTTCAAAGTTCAGTAGGTACGTACGTGGTCAGTGCAAAATTTTCAACTCGCGAGACCCAAAAATTGTATCGCGTGAACAGATAGGCTTTTTTCTGTGAGTACTTAACTAATTTGTGATTATTTTTGCGTTTAAATTTTAATTGATGCATTTTTGTTGCATTAAATAAACAATATAACAGTGTGCTTATTTTGTATTTTGAAAGTTTTTTTTTATATCTAAATCGTTGTGAAAAAATTGTGGACTATTATTAACCGTTTTTTGTTTATTATACTCGATGTTATAAATATTTTTCTGAAATAAATTAAAATAATTTTAGGCAATATTTTTCGCTTTTTATCTGTGAATTCAAAGGGTCGTGATTCTTTTAATTGCTTTGAAAATAATTTCGAAAGTTTTGCGCGGACGGGTCTCGAACACTCGAACTTTGGATCCAGCGGTAACATTACTCTCTTTCATAGAAAAATAACTTCTGTAGGTATCTTAGGTATCTATCATACTGTTGATGTTGGCTGAAGTGGTCAAGTCTATCCCTCAAAAATTGGATTATTAATTAATTATGAATAATCCCATTTTTATTATAATTATTATTTTGTATCAATGTATTTCTTATTAATGTATTTGTTAGGCTTATTTGGTCATTTCTCACTGCTTTCTTGATCGATGTTAATGTTTAGATACCTATTAAAAAATTCGGACTATTATTTTTTGCCCTTTTTTAATTCAAATTCAAAATATTTTTTGGTACCATTTCCTGGATGTTAGTTGGATACAATACAAATTTTCGTAGTTATCTAATACCAATTTGAAAGCTTTCTTTTATCTTTTTTTAATTTTTGAAATAATTACTCTTTTTTTTCACATTCCTTTTTGGTTTATCTTCGTAACTTTTTTTGTACTCTTCTAGAAATAATTTCTAAAAGAGTACAATTATTTTTGTATTAAAACATCGAAAGGATGAATGAGTGTTTGTAAAACACCTAAATGTGTTTGGTCCTTTCAAACACGCATTTCTTTGTAGTTGTTTTACAATAGTACCATTTATTGAAAATTAAAACACCTCTAACCTTATCTAAATTTCAAAATATCAAGTTGAAAATAAAATATTAATTCATGAAACTTCAAATTTCGAATAATATTATACCTAGAGGTACCACGTACAATGCGTACCTACATGCAATAATTTCGTACTTAAAAAAATGGTTGCACAAAAATGATTTTTTTAAAACCAAGAACTGTTTAGTAAAGTTAAATTTATAATAACCACCGGTATAAACAAATATTAATTTGTGATTTTAACCAACAGAAAATTTAATTAAGTGAAGTTGATAAAATTCTGTTTTAAGATATCTCAGATCAGACGGCAACTTTTCTTCGCCTCGCTGATCCAAGTTTGATATTTTGCTGACTGAATTATTTCATTGTGAGGATTTTAGTCATCACGGAAATCAGCATCGGTAAGTTTTTGATATTTTTGTTCATTTTTCTGTACTTGAAAGAGCTGTTTGACATTCATTAATCATGTTAGCGTTAGCCAAATTTGAAGCCACAATTTCCGGACCTAACTCGGGGGCTATGAATTCAGGTCCAAAACGGTGTAGGTACTGTAATGCCTCAGTGTGTAGGGTAGGGTTCCTCTAAATATAATTATAAGGATAATTCCATGCATTGTGAGGGATTCGAACCAATGGCTCCCCACGCTACCTGGATTACCAGACTAGCGCCTACACCACTCGACCATTAATGCGTGTTTTCGGCCATGATTGAGTTAGCTATCATCATCATAGGTAGCGTCATCGTGAACGATGGTAGCCAGGCAGTTTAGGTCTACTTCCTGCTGGAGTAAAGGGACTTTTCAGTCTTACCTCGACAGTATAAACAAGGTATATTCTACTCTATTCTATTCTACTTCCTGTTCGTAGTCCCCCAGCCAAACTAGTTAGCCAGAGTTAGTTTTATATCTTTGTAAAAATACGCCATAATTTAAAACGGCTGCACCCGAGTTACGGCCCGAGGCATGGCCGCATATTTATTTTTCCTAACCCTACTCTACACAATGAGGCATTGCCGTACATCTTTTCAGGCTATAACTCTGCGCCACAGATTTAATTAGTTATATCTGTAAAAACACGCCATTCTTCTGAACATTTTTTTTTTTGAGAGAGAGAAATGTGTTAAAAGTATAATTTCGATGAGGTTTGTGTTGTGAATGAGATATTTAATCCCATTCTTTCTTTTTAAAATTTTTATATATAAAAAAAAAACATTTCATCGAAATATTCTAAACACTGTTTTTTTTTTTTTTTTTTTTTTTTTTAAAGTGGGGTTTAACGTCGCTTTCAACTGCCATGGTCATATCACGACGGGGGTTTTACCCTCTATTCGCAGGAAACTCACAAACCTGCTACTCACATTGACCAGCCCAGCCTGAGTGGGGCCGGGAAAAGCCAGCGTCACGAGAATTAGAATTTGAATGGTCACCCATCCAAGTCTTAACCTCGCTGGATGTCGCTTAACTTTGGTGTTCTGAAGGGAACCGGTGTATTCAACATGCCATCAACGCTGGCTAAACACTGTTTAGATTTGTGGAAATCGCGTGACCAAGATTATATACCTATGTATCTACTCTCCCCTATTTACGTAATAATTTTGTAAGATTTAATAAATTCTTCTAAACCCTAAATTACCCTATCCTTCTCAATCGAAATCCTTTAAACACTTCAGGTAGGCATCTGAGAAAATCTTTACCTTGATTGAGTTTCAAAATTTTATTAACTTGAAAAAAACCCTAAAACCCAAACTTCATCTCTTTTAAGTAGGTACTGGGGCGACATTAAGTCGCGCACCGGTCCCAAGATCTGGTAATTGCCTTTAATTGCCTCCGACCGGAATTTATAGAATTTATTGGGTACTACATTAATCACTCCGTACCCCTATTAGATATTATTATCCTCCGCTTTCCCATTGGGGCGGCTCTTGACAAGCTATGAAGAGTTGAATGGCAAAAATAAATTTCCAATAGGTACCTACTGTTTCATTTATTTATACTGCCGCGCGCAGCGAAAAAGTGCACTGGTTGTCAAGTAGTTAACGCGCTAGTATGGTAATCCAGGTAGCGTAGGTTCGAATCCTAGCTAGTGCATGAATTTTTCCTCGTTAATTTGAGTTTGTGACCACATAATAATAAGACTCTGAGGGTTAGGTGGTAGAAAATGCTTTGAGCATCAACCTCGCCTGGTGGTTACCTTCCACTAAAGAGTTTTATTATTATTTTGTTGGGATTCTGATGATTTGATAATGATGATACGTTGATGATGTTGATAGATGAGGATGTCGTCTTCCACTAAAGAGTATTATTATAATTTTTATTAAATCTATGAACAGTTCAATGGCAAAAATTATTTACAAAAAGGTACTTTATTTTATTTATTTACACTGCTGGCGTGCGTCCAAAAAGCCTCTAGGGATTCAATTATAATCAGGATTAAAATTTTAAGATAAGTGGACACTATTCCTTCACTTGGGCTTCAGTGCGCTGCCAGAATCTTTATTTTTTTCTTTTCTTATATTGCATATTAATCTGTAATTATCTGTTTGTATATGTCCTAATTAATAAATTGTAAAATAACAATAATAAATTTAGGTCGTTATTATTATTGGCTATCGCAATCTATTCCGCCAGATTCTTTCACACCATAAGTTCATTTTAAACAAACGCCGCCCCAGTGCATGGTCCTAAAGCTTGAAGGTTATGCATCAGGCTTTTAACGGAGCTAAGGTAATTAAACTATAAAGTACTTTAACGACGGGTTAATGATTTAGTCGCTGAGACAATTGTATTGAATTGAAAGTAGGTGCCGGGAGAAAATAAACCTTTGAAAATTCACATAATAATACTACTCTGAGGGTTAGGTGGTGGTCGGCGGACTTGCAATCGGAAGGTCGGTGGTTCAAGTCCAAATTTTAGCAAAAAATTAGTAAAGCTAGTTTGAGTAGTTGTGACATTTCGAAAGTGAATGACAATTATGTACCTAAATGCTTTATTTTTTAACTTTACCAATACCACTGAGTGACAAATGCATGCGAACAAAGTTCTGGTTTTTTTATTCCATTGAAGCCAGACAGGAGACACACTATTTTTTTACAAAGGCAGCCAACTATTACAATACCCAGCCATTCAACGTGTCTACCTAATTTACAACAGCTTACAATGAAATTTTTGTTCTACTTTTTTAATTAAGAACATAAATGCGAGACAGAAGAAACGGGTTATGTCGTTTTCAATAATATAAGAGGTGTGTGTGTGTGAGAGAGAGAGAGAGAGAGAGAGAGAGAGAGAGAGAGAGAGAGAGAGAGAGAGAGAGAGAGAGAGAGAGAGAGAAAAGAGAGAGAGAAAGAGAGAGAGAGAGAGAGGAAGGGAGAGAGAGAGGGAGAGAGAGAGGAAGGGAGAGAGAGAGAGAGAGAGAGAGAGAAAGAGTGTGTGTGTGTAAGAGGGAGATGTTATTATGTATAAGGTAAGTAACTAGGTAATATTAGACCTTATTTATTTTATACACTAGACTTTCATACCCATTCAAACATCAAGTTCATTGTTAATGTGATTATTCATGAAAAAGACTGGGGGTGATTTTCCCTTACATGAGGGACTGCTTGGCATTATCATCCTGAAAACATGGAAATAGTATTGATAGCACATCCACTGATTCTGTTCTTCGGTTGTCGGGGCCTACCCTAGCCTGTGGTAGAGATTGCAATGACCACTGGCGGAATTACGAGATTGATATTGGAATAATTTTTTCGCCTTTGTACCTTGTATGTCGGGGCCTATTCAAGTCTCTTGAAGACAATTACTGTAGTTGTAGCGTGGGCAACGACTAGTGGTGGCATTACGAGATTGATATTGGAATATGATGCTTGGTTGGAGATAATGATGCATTAGCATTAGTTCTCGTAATGTTGATGCTATCCACTAAAAAATGTGACATAATAACACGAATAACTAGCTCTTTATATATTTTTTATTTCTTTAAAACTTAGAAATGGTGTTAATGTCACATCCTCTAATTTTATTACAAAGAAATCTTCTTTCTTCTCTCTTCTCGACTATTCATTCTGCTTTGTCAAAGAGTCTTTCTTCTTCTCTTTCTCTACCTTATTTTTCTCTTCCTTCTTCTTCTCCTCCTACTTCCCCTCCTCTACCATCTTATTCTTCTCCTTCTCTTACACCTTCTCCTCCTCCTCTTTCTCCTCCACAGACTCCTCCTCCTTCTTCTCCTCCTTTTCCTCCTCTTACTCCTTCTCCTCCTCCTCTTCCTCTACCTTCTTCTCCTCCTCCTTCTCTTCCTTCTCCTCTCATCTTATCCTATTCTTATCTACATCTCCTGATTCCCAGGCAACATAATCAGGTATTCAGCAATCATACAAGACGTCAGACACAAAACCTAATCAGCTGCGATCTCGCCAACATTTCGCCAAATCGCCACACTTTATTAAGATTATGATTTTTGATGTGAACTTATCCTCCTTCTTTCGAGGGGTACACTCTCCGTCTCGGAAATGGGACCAGAATCGTCCGCTCATGACTAAAAATATCGACGATATTTTCATTATTAAAAAAAAAAAAAATCAATGCCATCATCTCAAAACCAAAAAATACAATGTTATTTTTATTATAATATATGTATTTGTATATAAGTAACATTACAAATAAAATATACAACTCCAGTTCTTTTAAGGTACCGATAATATAATAATTTGTTATGATGCAATTCATCATGCAATTTTATTTCAGTTGTAGGTATCCTCATTTATTTTTAAATTATGAGCACAAAATAATAAGACTCTGAGGGTTAGGTGGTTGAAAATGCTTTGATCGCCTTTGAAAATGAGTATTATTGTTATTATACGCTAGTTGTTTTGCAAAAAAAGGTAAGTCTTGTATCGGTTTATTTTAAGTCAATTTTATTTTAAGGAGCCTTATTTTTGCTCTATTTTTGAGTAGAGCGAAGATCAAATCATAAACGTACATAATTATTATTATTATACAACACTTTATTAGATATAAATGGACATTATGTGCATACAAATAATTATTTTAACCACGAAAAAAATAGAAACAATATATACAATATATATCTCCCTTGCCTTTATCCCATATTAGCTTATGTTGCTTTTGGGGTCGGCATAGAAACAATATATACAATAAAAATAAAAAAGAAATGAAAATATATAAAAACATATGTCCTAACTAAAGGGCGGGGTAATTGCCTGTGGCAATCTCTTCCACCCAACCCTAAGTTCTACGAAATGTTTTTTGTTTTTTTTTTATGGTCCAGATTTCGTGCAGTTCAGTGTACCATCATGACTCCCATTAGCATCCTGAGGTTCCTTAATATCCGAGGACATGAGAGTCGAGTCGTTTACTGGCAGACAGTTTGATGTTTTCAAATTAAAATCAGCAGGTTAGAAAAATATTTCGAGTTTAACATGGTTTCCTTGTAAGGCCGTCGTGTGATGAGATCGCCAAGCCGCAAGCGACACAATTTACCCAGGCAACCGACCTCAGTCGCTTGATCGATTAGGCGGCGGTGGACTTGTAATCTGGAGGTCGGTGGTTCGAGTCCCAATTTCGGTAACAATTCAGCAGCGTGAGCTTGAGTACTTCGAAAAGTCTGCTCCAACCGGGGACCGAACTCGGGGTCTCTGGACTACGGGCATTCGTCCCAACCGTTACGCCACGGAGGCTTAGCTAGAACACAGTGTTTGTCAATGAGAATCTACCATAATGAAAAAATACTCATTTTCCTTCATTGGGTATGATCGGACTCAGGACATCCAAGTACAGACCAGGAAATTTCTGCACTGCTGGGGATCGAACCCAGAACACCGTGCGTGCAAGCTCAACTCCACTCTGCCACGGTGACAATGACTATGGCTTTTAAATAACAGTGCACTGGTAGTCAAGTGGTGAACGCGCTAGTCTGGTAATCCAGGTAGCGTAGGGGTCCGTTGGTTACCTCATTCATTTGAGATTGTGACCACATAATAATAAAACTCTGAGGGTTAGGTGGTAGAAAATGCT
This sequence comes from Bactericera cockerelli, assembly GCA_024516035.1. Lineage (NCBI taxonomy): Eukaryota > Metazoa > Arthropoda > Insecta > Hemiptera > Triozidae > Bactericera > Bactericera cockerelli. The sequence goes on along the minus strand of CM044964.1, from coordinate 23,357,825 downwards.
TTGAGCATTAACGTCGCCTGGTGGTTACCTTCCACTAAAGAGTTTTATTATTATTATTTTGGTGGGATTCTGATGATTATTTTGATAATGGTTATATGTTGATGATGTTGATACATGAGGATGTCGGAAAGTTTGAGGACTCAGTGATTGGCAGATTTATGAAGAGGATCAAACAATGGCTGAAAACAATCGGTCAGAAAAGAAGCAGGTAAAACATTAATGAAGTCTCTACAAATTATTCCGAGTCGGATGTTTATTGGTACTTAGATCTTTGCTTGATCTGGAACCTATTAGCACAGATTTATTGGTGATGTTCTACTCGGCACAGATTTATTGGGGATGTTCACTTAGGCACAGATTTATTGGTGACGTGTTTCTAGACATTAGTAATGGCTTTTTATTACTGTCACTGTCAGCCTCGTTGGCGTAACGGTTGTGACTACTGTCCGTAGATCCCGAGATCGATTCCCGGTTGGTTGGTGCAGACTTTTCGAAGAAAATTCTGTGACTTCCAAAAATATGAAGCTGGCATTTCCGGCCCTATCCAGGCTGGGTGAGGTTAATGTGGGTAGCTGATACGATTCTCAGCGAATGGAGGGTAAATTCTCGAGTATCTCAAATCAGGGGACGTTAAACCAAATAGAATCAATGGACATGAAAGGAGCCTAGACATTGGATCTGGGCGTCCATTAAATACTTGAATTATCATGTTTGTTATCGTTAATGCTAACGATTTTGCCAAATTCGAAACGTGAAACCATCGATGTAGAATGTTGTTAACGGTACAAGTTCTTTGCGATTCAGATATCGCATAATTTATTTGAAACCGAAAAGATTTGAGGCTTCTGTATAAATGAGTACCATTTATTTTTATCTATGGATGCTAGTATAATATATGATCGACGATAATATGGTATGGACTTATGGAGGATTAAAATATGGACTTGGTATTTGATGTCAAGAACTTGAAATTATCTGTTTCTTCTTCGAGTGCTTCGGAATCTTGGATGTTGGCGTTCGAAAATATATGCAGGTTTCTTTTATTAATTGGCTCAGTGGTTAAGAGCATTGGTTGCTGACCCGTAGGTTGTGTGTTCGAATCCCGGCCGGAGCGGAAAATTAAAACCCAGTTTTCCATTTTCCGGTATGGCATGGATGTAAAGGTAATGTGTCTTGAAGTAATGCGAAAGCGGTTCCGGGGCACAATTACCTTGCAATCAACTATTAACAATTTTCAATAAAAAAATTTGTCGTCTCTAGGGTTCAAACCCAGGACCTTCCGCATGACAAGCAAGTATCTCACAGTCTTGGGACTCCTGGTCTCGAGCCGACAGTCAAAATAAAAGCACTATTATCACCTATGGTTATTGTTGCTTTTGATGGTAAAATAATTTAATATTTTTGTTGACATTGTTTGTGTTGCCATAGCAACAACATGATCGTTAAACCAGGGGGATCCCCTGATGTATATTCTATAATCACCTTCTGACTTGGATCTTTTCGTGTGTCGAGACTATTTTAATGACCGTGTGTCCGTCTATATTTTGTGACTTTGTGTTTCAAATTGTTTTCACCTACCTGTAGATTTGGTGATAACCAGGAGTGCGATCAGTGGGAAAATGTTTCGGCGGTGCTGCCACATAATCCGAAATAAAATGGGCTTTATATGTAGAGTCGCTCTTACAGTTTCTAAAGAATTTGAGTTTGTTTACTATGCCAATCACAGTAATTATGTATTCATTATTATTCTAGAAATGTGTGTTAATTTTCATTGTGTACGATGTGGGTCTTGAGAAAACCCTCTCTTTTTCCTTTTGTTTGGGGTGCTGGAGTTCCGCAGCTCCTTAACACCGACCACGCAGGGTGATTGGTAACATGTGTCTTTGGACTCCTAAGGCCTATTTTTTTTTTTTTTTAAGTGGGGTTTTAACGTCGCTTTCAACTGCCATGGTCATATCACGACGGGGGTTTTACCCTCCATTCGCAGGAAACTCACAAACCTGCTACTCACATTGACCTCACCCAGCCTGAGTGGGGCCAGCGTCACGAGAATTAGAATTTGAATGGTCACCCATCCAAGTCTTAACCTCGCTGGATGTCGCTTAACTTCGGTGTTCTGAAGGGAACCGGTGTATTCAACATGCCATCGACGCTGGCCCTATTTTTCTTTTGGATTAAAAAAAAAAATCCAGGTTCGATATTTCCAAATATTTCCATTTTATTCCAAGGTCAACTTCACCATATTCGTAAAAGAAAAATGCGTTTCGGTACTTTTAAAGATAAACAATACTTACTTTACTTTCCGTGTCCTCTTCGTTCCTCGGTCAAATGTTGTACTTCCAATACTCTGAAACATTTAGGGCTTTTTTGTTTGCCTGAAGTAGGTCATCCAGTGTGCAGGGGTTTTCTAGTAGACGACATACTAGAAGATGTTCATGTGTTTGGACTTCCCCACATTCACATATCACATATCACATTCACATATCCTGAATTCTGAAATATTTCAGAATTTTAGACTCCGATTTGGCACTCTATATGTACATGCAAAATTAAAATGTACCCTGAAGACACGGAAGGAGCCATTAATTGCTTTCCTTCAGCAGCAATGGCGTCTTCACATAGTGACCCAGTCACTCAATCCTTCCACCACCTCTCTTCCTCATCGCGTCAAATTAGATAAACAATGGACTTAACCTATAAAAGAACTGGAAGCAAGAATTTTCTACTTCCATTTTGGTTGATTTTGGAAGAGGAAATTTTTCCTCTTCCAAAAGAAAAATGACTTGCTTCCAGTTTGGTTCATTTTATTCCCGTTTGGTTAATTTGGTTAGAAAGAAAAATACGGATCTATTCTCTATGGTATGGTATACCTATTTATGTTCTAGGGACAGTTGGTAAGGTGTGGGTCAGCGGACAAATAATCTGTTGATCTTTATTTTGAATCGCGAGCATGGGATAACAAGGGTTGGGTGGAAGAGAGTGCCATAGGCAATAACCCCGCCCTTTAGGTGGGAAATATTTATTTAGTTACTGTTTTTTCTCGTCTATATCATCTTTTTTTTAATTTGTCATCATTGATTGTATACACATAATTTAACTATGTATACAGATGCGTATATTAATAAATAATTTAATAATAATATTTTGAGATTGTGGCTATGTCTAATACATATAAAAGAATTTACATCTTGTCGTGAGTTTATGTTCAGAACTATAGCAGACAGTCAATGTGTGTGTCCCAAGTGTATAATTAAACTATTTTTATTTCACAATAATCTCAAAAATATGACACAGAGAGACAGGTAGCTACAACACAAGGAGACTCATTAGAGTGTCTGAGATGTTTATAGGTTTGACTAATATATCACTTGTAACTTATACCTAATTTTAAAAACACAAGAAGGGATACGTGTAAACCCAGCATCTAAATGGGATTGTGTCACATTACGAGGCACCACGAGAAAGAATATGGATATTGGAAAATGAAGAAGTTTGAATTTCCTCAATGCTGAGCTACCCGCTGAATTTGTGACATACATAATACCATAGAGAAACTACATACATCCACTTTGAGGGTAATTATTATTATTATTATAAAAGTAAAATTTGATATTTTTAGTAGTAAATAAAAAAAGCTTTGGGTGGAAGAGATTGCCATAGCTAAAAAATCCACATACACACGCGCTGTGCACTCATCGAAAGATCCACAACTGGAGCAAACTGAGGTTACAAAAAATAACCTTAAACCTTTTCCAAACGTGAATATTAATAAATATAAATCTTACTCGTAAGTGGATGCATCTCCTAAAGAAACTGCAAACTATTCCCAACTAGAAGATATCCTTGGTCCTTCACAAAGTGATAGAAAAGGATAGAGTGAGAGAGAAGGATAATAATATCGCCTTATTTATACTGCCGAATTAAGCGTACTAAATTCCATTATTCCAGCAGTAAGCACAAGATAATCATCAATCTTAAAAGTTCCGCTAAGTACATTTGTACTTTGTAAGATATATTATTATGTGGTAAAAATCCCAAATGGTTGGATAACTTGTCATGTCCCGGCTGGGTTTCGAACCCGCGTCCTCAGGAATCTCTGAAATCACAGAGTGCCGAATGATAAAGAGAGTAAGAGTAAGACGAAGAAGAATTTTAAGGAAGAATAAGGAGAGTAAAAAGCATAAGCATAAAAAGAGTATATATGAGTAAGAAAAACAAGGACAAAAAGAGTAGAAAGAAGAAGAAGAAGAAGCAGAAGGATGAGAAGAAGAAGAGAGACTTACATTAAATGATAATTATGCTCCAAACCCAACCAGAAGACCAGTCGAGCTGAATACTCGATACAATAATTGTATATAAGCATAGTAAATACATAGCATATACTATATTATACATATTTACAGTACATATTATAGACATAAAGTACGTTCCTCTGTAGGTACCTGATTGTGAAAGATCTACAGGGTTGCTCAGAAGTTGATCCTGTGTCCTGTAAGATCTCTATACAATACAATACTCTGCTTATCCTGCAAGAAAAATACTAAAGAGTCCCTTTACTCTCACAGTCTAAACACTCTAAACAAAGCCTCATTTATTGCTGTTCATCTGAACATATTTCAAAGTATGCATATTTAAAAAGACACTTTGTTTCATATAAAACTTAGCAACGTGAATATTTTCTGTTCAACAGTGTTTTTTTTTTAGATCTTCTTTCTTTAAAAAACCATAAGTAGTGGATGTGCGATTAATACCGTTTTCATTAGTTTAAGAACATGTGGTGACATCCTATAACAAATTCAGTCAATCCAACTTGCGGTTCTCGAGTTACAGTGTTCTAACACACACAAACGAATCATTTTATAATATAAGATATAAACCATATAACAATTCTTTGCTTGACCTACCTTTAACGTCAAGGTCATTCGAAAATATAATAATAATAAAACTCTTTAGTGGAAGGTATCCACCAGGCGAGGTTAATGCTTATAACATTTTTTGTTTGTTTCTAAATGGGGTTTAATAGAAAACTTACAAACCGTCTATTCTCATTTAGCCTCAACCAGCCTGGATTGGGTCGGGAATAACCATGAATAATTAAGCCTGAGGACCACCCCCTAAGTCTTCACCTTACTTGACGTCTATCACAACTTTGTATGTTCCGACCTAACCCATAGGTCGCGGGTTCGAAACCCAGTCAGGACATGACAAGTTATCCTCCAATTTGCGATTTTGACCACATAGTGATACGTCCTGGGCTTATTGCTGGAATAATGTAACTTATTAGTCCTAATCGAGCAGAATAATTACGGCCATATTATTATGACTTTAGTGAGCAGCTTAGATTTGCGATAATTTTTCCAATATGCATATTCCTTCTCAGCTATCAATACAAATTGCTACTGATTTTCCCTCACGAGGTACTTTTGGACCCATCCAAGTACAGAGCAGAAAAAATATAACAATCCTGAGGATCGAACCCAGGTCATTGTGTGTGCAAGCCAGTGACTACTCGGCCACGGTGACTCCTTCACTACCTCTTTCATAATCATCGTAGCTCAAAAACGTCAGGACCGAGAAACTTAAAATCTCCTCTGTACCATTAAAGATAAAGAGCTAGTTATTTGTGTTGTTATGTCACAATTTTTAGTGGGTAGCATCGACATTACGAGAACTATTTCATCATATCTCCAACCATGCATCATATTCCAATATCAATCTCGTAATGCCACCACTAGTCGTTACCCACTCTACAACTACACTAATTGTCTTTAAGCGACTAGAATAGGCCCCGACATACAAACGCGAAAAAATTCTGAACCCGCCGGAATTCGAACCCGGGTCACCTGGAGTGCCAGCCGAGCATGCTACCGCTAAACCAAGATGACTATTCGATCTCTATACTCCAGATGAGTAAAAAACCATCTTCTTGGTATCTAACAAACATCTCGGCCAGCGGATATGACTGGCGTGTTGAATGCACCGGTTCTCGTAGGATCTCCAAAGTTAAGCAACGTCCGGCGAGGTGAAGACATCACGATACTGGCATTCCGGTCGAACCCAGGCTTAGTGAGGTCAATGTGGGTAGCAGGCGTGTAAGTTTCCTCCGAATGGAGGGTAACAAGCCCGTCGTGATATGACCATGCAGTTGAAAGCGACTCTAAAACCGAAAAAATTACCTCTGCCGAGGTGTGAAGAACGCCTATACAAAGAAAGCGACATATACTATCTATGCATTGCATTCGGTTCTCTACGAGGACGCGTCATCCTTGATTGATCAGGAAGATAGTCAGCGATCAAAAACCTCTTGCAAAAAAAAAAAAAAAAAAAAAAAAAAAAAACCAGTACAAGACATTGCCCGACAATCATGACATACCAGAAACATATTTATGACTGATTCCTGTCAACATAATTCTCTTGAAGCATTTTATGACGAATTCTTTACTTTACTAGGTAGCTAAGTACCACCAGTGCGACCCGACCTCGTAGTCCGATCGGTTAGTTGGTTTGGAGGTCGAGGGTTCGAGTCCCAAGCAGGGCAAATTTTAATAAGGCTGGTTCGACTAATTGTGACATCACCCTTGACCACTTGGGATTGATTATTATACAATGTATTTCACCTCATCCTAAATTTTAATTAACAGTTCGATTTTATTTGGAAATATGTATTAAATTTATTCTTCTGCTGTACTGTTAGCAATTTTAGGTATTGCTCAATTACGTAATCAATAAAGAACATTAATCTACAAATATTTACTATAAATTATACCAGTGAAAAATACATGTAATAAATATAAATACATATATAGATAATATATCATAAATATATACAAGTCATAATATATAATAAATATAGGTATATCATGTATTGAACCTCCAGCCTCTAGATTACAAGTCCGCCGCCTAGTTAAGACCGAGTCTTCTATTGAATGTCACCGAAGCATGGCCAAAATAACAATACATCATTTAGAGCGGGACCTGCCTTCGTCACACCCGGTATTCTCGTGTGTGCCGGGTAGAATACCGGTTTCCTCTGATATGTAGAGGTATGCCGACCATCATATAATTAAGAAGAGTGTACAGGGTCCGCAGGGTAGACTTTGGGTAATTGTTTTTTTTTTTTTTGCTTTTTAATAGAACAATTCTAGTTGGAAGCGCAGTATTAAATGACTTTTTCTTTTCCTGAAAATCCCAATTTCTTATTTTTGCTCATATCGCCAGTAGTCGCTGCTCACATTAAAGCACTCATTTTTCCTCACGAGGTATGACCCTGATATTTGAGTACAGAACAGAAAAATATCCAGGTCACCGTGCCTGCAAGCCTAGTGTGTTACCCAAATGGCCACGGTGACTACTCTTTCATTATAATAAATTTAGGCCCGAATTAAGAAATAAGGGATTCTTACAAAGATAATTCTTACAAAGATCAGAACATACCTGGACAGCTGTTTCGAGCTTATTTGCTCTCATCATCAGGTAATAGTTTTCAAACCATGCCATCAACTTTACTAACCTCGCTATTTTAATCAGTTTAAACAGAAAAGTGAGAAGTTGTATTAGATGTACATGATAAGTACTGTGTCACTTCACGCGCATTAGAGAGAAGGCATGCTACGGAATGAGCTAAAACATAACTCATGGCTACGAAATAAAAAATAAATGGAATACTCATTTTTGAAGGAAAAAAACACACAAAGAAATAAATATAACAAACTGTAGTATTCGTTTTCGTGGCTACGAAATGAAATAGGCTGTGGACCAATCATTAAAAAAATTGTATCAAATACAATTTTTTTAAAGGTAATTGTGCCCCGAACCGCTTTCGCATTACTTTAGGGCACATTATCTTTACACTCATATTTTTGTTTTGTTTTTTAAAAATTAAGGGGGTTTACCCAGATTATTGTATACAATATGAAAATACAATTGTATAAAGTTGAAATTATACATTCCAATCATATCAGGAAATCATATCATTCCAATAACGTAAAAATTCCGCTCCGGCCGGGATTCGAACCCGCAACCTTCGGGTTGGTAACCAATGCTCTTAACCACTGAGCCACGAAGGTCGGACAAATTAATGTAACAAGCTCTTCGTTGAACCCTGTATAATCCTTCTCCAAGGCAGCTGCGTTCTTGCTGAGATCCACTTTGAACAGAAAAGCTGCGAGGTCTTCTATCAAGCCCAGGATATCTTTAGCACCTTAGAGTGAGGATTGAATTATGAGGTGTCCTGAAGACTGCAGGATTTGAGGATCAATATTATCAAACCCATGATTATCAAGCGTAGGAATATCAAGCCCATGATGATCAAGCGTAGGAATATCAAGCCCATGATTATCAAGCGTAGGAATATCAAATTCAGGATATCTTTAGCACCTTGGAGTAAGGATTGAATTATGAGGTGTCCTGAAGACTACAGGATTTGAGGATCAATATTATCAAGCCCATGATTATCAAGCGTAGGAATATCAAGCCCATGATTATCAAGCGTAGGAATATCAAGCCCATGATTATCAAGCGTAGGAATATCAAGTCCAGGATATCTTTAGCACCTTGGAGTGAGGTTTGAATTATGAGGTGTCCTGGAGACTGCAGGAATTTGAGGATCAATATTATCAAGCCCATGATTATCAAGCGTAGGAATATCAAGCCCATGATTATCAAGCGTAGGAATATAAAGTCCATGATTATCAAGCGTATTAATATCAAGCCCAGGATATCTTTAGCACCTTGGAGTGAGGATTGAATTATGAGGTGTCATGAAGACTGCAGGATTTGAGGATCAATATTATCAAGCCCATGATTATCAAGCGTAAGACTATCAAGTTCAGGATATCTTTAGCACCTTGGAGTGAGGATTGAATTATGAGGTGTCATGAAGACTGCAGGATTTGAGGATCAATATTATCAAGCCCATGATTATCAAGCGTAGGAATATCAAGCCCATGATTATCAAGCGTAGGAATATCAAGTCCAGGATATCTTTAGCATCTTGGAGTGAGGATTGAATTATGAGGTGTCCTGAAGACTGCAGGATTTGAGGATCAATATTATCAAGCCCATGATTATCAAGCGTAGGAATATCAATTCCAGGATATCTTTAGCACCTTGGAGTGAGGATTGAATTATGAGGTGTCCTGAAGACTGCAGGATTTGAGGATCAATATTATCAAGCAGATGATTATCAAGCGTAGGAATATCAAGCCCATGATTATCAAGCGTAGGAATATCAAGTCTAGGATAATGTTTAGCACCTTGGAGTGAGGATTGAATTATGAGGTGTCTTGAAGACTGCAGGATTTGAGGATCAATATTATCAAGCCCATGATTATCAATAGTAGGAATATCAAGTCCTGGATAATTATATTTAGCAACTTGGAGTGAGGATTGAATTATGAGGTGTCCTGAAGACTGCAGGATTTGAGGATCAATATTATCAAGCGTAGGAATATCAAGTCCAGGATATCTTTAGCACCTTGGAGTGAGGATTGAATTATGAGGTGTCCTGAACACTGCAGGATTTGAGGATCAATATTATCAAGCGTAGGAATATCAAGGATATTTTTAGCACCTTGGAGTGAGGACTGAATTATGAGGTGTATTGAAGACTACAGGATCTTAGGATAATATCCAGTAGTACGTCTTTTCTTAGTAAAATATTATACTAGCAATAGTTAGCTATTTTTATACAAGCTATCTTTCATAGCGGCAGTGTTTGGTGGCATGTGAAGAAGAACCTTGCTGTTATGGCGCGCTGCAAAAAATATGCTGGCACCGGTACTCGAACTTGCAAGCTTGGATTCGCGAGGTACTTAGCGCTATGTTTTCTCAGGAGGACATGTCGAGGAATTCAATTAAGAAGAAAAATAGCGTCTACCCATCCGATTAACCCTGGTTGACCTGCGATGATCGAACTGATATCAGAAATCAGACAGTGATCTTATGAAGACCTCGTCTGTCGCTGTAGCTCTGTAGTCCAGGTGTCGTTCTAGTAATCCAGAGGTCGCGGGTTCGACCTTATTACCGACCTGAGTAACTTGATCGATAAGGCTGTGGATTTATAACCTAGAGAGAGATCGGTGTTTCAAGCGACTTTGAGTAGTTGTGATATCATGAAAGTGATTAACAAAAAAAACAGACCGACAGACGGACACAAAACCAATGTTGCTCAGGAGGTTTAAGAAACGTCCAGAAATATGAAATCGGTGCAAAATAATATTTTTTCTTACAAAAACGAACACAAAACTTCTGATGTCTAATATTAGAAATTTATCGGAAGTAAGAAAGGTTCGACTGTAATATAAAGTTAGGTACCTATCTCACGGACATGGAATTATTTTTATAATAATAAACTAAGGCAATAACCCCGCCTTTTAGTTAGGACATTATGACGTATATATTTATTTATTTTTTCTTTATTTTTTTTCTCTTTTTTTCTTTTATTATAATGTATTTGTTATTATCAGTGTTGTATGTACTATGTCCAATTAATTAAGTTAAATAAATAAATAAAATATTTTTTGCTATAAAAAAAAGACCCCTGGAAATTTTTAAGGGTCGCGGTCGATCCTGCGGGTTAATCTCATCGGTCGTTCAGATTAATGGCTCGGTTCTGCCAGGTATCTAGCTGCTACAACATAATCAGGGAATCAGCGGCTATTCATTCCTTATTGCTTTCAGATTCCAATGAAGTCTCGACATTTTGAGAAATCATTAAGACGGGACGTATGTACTGGGCAAGAAAGCACTCTCTTCTTTTTTTTAATTTGGGTTTCATAGTACATAATATGTATAATAATAATACTGAGAAAAAATAGTTGGATAGCACAGATTGCCATAGGCAATAATCACGCTCTTTTTACATTTATCGTAATTTCTTATACTTTGATGTCAAATTAAGAGTCTTATTATTATAAAAAGTAAGAAATCTAAAACCTCTTTTTAGAGAAAAAAACTATACTAATCCATGTATTTTTATCATAATATACATTTTATTTGTATTTTCTTTGGTAAACTTCACTATGTACATAGGTACAAATACTCTACTATAATCTTCTTGTAATTTTATAAACTTAATACCATAATTTTACCTTATTTATTTATTTACACTTTATTAATGGAACATAATATTATATACAGCACAAAAAATTACAAATTAAAATACAATATAATAGAAGAAAAAAATAAAGAAAAAATCAATAAATAATATATGTCCTAACTAAAGGGCGGGGTTATTGCCTTTGGGCTATCTCTTCCACCCAACCCTTCTGTACATCTTCTATGTAATTATTTGTAATACAACTACAACTCATGTTGTGAATGTTGATTATTAATAATGAATTGGTTGAATCTAGGTATGATAGTACGTATTTAATTTTAGTTATGTATTATAATAATTTATTTGTTTTTGTATATTCATAAATTAATCCAAATAAAAGGTTTATTGATTTACAATGTTTGAAACACAATTATGTCATCTCTATATATAAAACAGAAAAAAGGACTACCTACCTACCTACCTACCTATGTTTGTTTGTTTGTTTGTCCGGAGTTGTTTAGCCAAAACGGTAAGAGATAGCGAAAAATGTCTCAGAATTGACCCCCCCAAAACCATTATCGCTTTGTCCAGAAAAATTATAAAAAGTTCAAAAAGGCATTGCTGTCCAGCAGTACGGCCATGCCTTAGTAAATTTGAAATTTAGTCCCGTTGCAAAGCACGGGCAAACGGCTAGTAATAAATAAGTTAAAGTTATCATATTTGTGTTGATCACTTTCGAGTTGATCACTACCCAAACTCGCTTTACTAAATTTACGCTGAAACCCGGACTTGAACCACCGACCTCCAGGTTACAAGTCCGCCGCCTTATCGATCAAGTCACTGAGGTCGGTCCATGTCATAATAAATATATTATATCTCTAAATTTTTCTTCTAATTTTTCAGGCACTTCCTCAGTTGGGCCCCAAGGACTACTCATATCTCGAGAACCATGATCCGGGCGCCCTCTGAACCTCATTCGGCCCAATGAAGTGAAGCCCACCATGGGATTACGTCATCATGTGACCGCCATCTTGTTTTCGACCCTTATTTTCGTGCTCGTTGTTCAACACACGCTGGCCATCAGGTGGATGTGAGTAGAATTGACATTTTTTTATTTTTCTTAGAGCGCATGCGTTATTGGATAAATTGAAGTGCCGTGGGCAATAAACGCGCGATTTAGAAAAGATTTTTTGCGAGGATTTTTTTTTTATAGAGAGATTTAAAGCAAAATCATTTGAAAACACCCGCATAATATAAGGAGTTGGATTTAAACCTACTAAAAAAACACATCGCTCTCATGACAGTAAAAGACAGTACATCCGGAGCCATTTATTTAACATTACACTTCAAATATTAAAGTTTTTCCCCCGTAGGGTAAAAAACTATTATTTTGGGTCTTGCGTAAGCTTGACCCAATGAGATTACGCTTTGGTCTTTTGATCTAGTAACTGTGCAAACGCGCCTTAAGTTTCTCCCTTTTCCGTAGATTTCCCCTCTTTTCTCCAACAGTGCTGCTCCTAGCGGAGGAGCTTTTGATTATGACTAGAAAGCTTCTGAACTTCAGTATCTTTTGCCAGAGGCAAGAGCTTTTAGCTGGGTCAAGCTTACGCAAGACCCAAAATAATAGTTTTTTACCCTACGGGGGAAAAACTTTAATATTTTGGGGTCTATGCTACAGCTTGACCCAATGAGATGTGTTTTCATTCTGCCGGTTGGAGCAGAGTACTGTGAGAAAAGAAGAGTATGCGGAATATAACAGGAACAAAACAAAGATCGTATGGTCTTTACGTGTATCTTAAATAATGTTTTGTCTTTATCCAATTAATAGATAGTACACTTGAAATAAGCTGTTCTACACAGCTTCGAAGCATGTGGTGGATATATCTTGACACCTTTGCGGTGTCTTAGCTATCGGCCTCAAATAGTGCCTATGGAAGGTTCTATCACTCTTCCAGTCTCCTAGTTTCAGAATAGAGTCCAAAGAAAACTCAGAACTCATTCGTGAGGTCCCCACCGCAGACCTAAAAGACCCGGCCGAAGCATTTATACCTGCTCCACGCAGGGCTGTTCTGAACCACCCTGCGATTACAAATCTAGAAGCAGGGTTTACTCGTCCACGTGTAGTGATAAAGAGAGAATCGCAAGACTTGGACTTAGAGCGGTTACCAGATAACTCGATTAGTTTTCAAATCCAAGAGACGGGATCAAGGTTGGGATCTGAGTTATTCTTTTTAAGCAGCCAGCCAGACAGTACGTGGGAGGCGAAATCTGATTTAGAACCAAAAGCTGGCCAAAAACCATCTCGTCTCCTTGGTCTTGGAAGAGATCCTGAGAGGAGCGCAGGAGAGTCAAATCGTGAACCCTTCTTGCAGAAGGTAACAGGAGGACAAGCGCCACATGGCGACATACTTCGAAAAGATGAGTTTACTCGTGTTCGGTGGATGGTTAGTCATCCAGGAAGAGAGAGTTTCAATATTCCAAATATCTCTAGATTTAGGGGCCACCTCCGTGGCTATAACCACTGCCCACAGTCCAGAGATCCCGAGTTTGATTGCCGGTTGGGGCAGACTTCGACGAAACTTCTCTTCCCTACAAACACGTGAGGCTGATGGCATTTCCGGCCCTACCCAGGCTGGGTGAGGTTAATGCGGGAAGCTGGTACGATTCCCAGCGAATGGAGGGTAAAACCCCCGTCTTGACTACGTCAAATCAGGACGTACATCAGAATTAGAATCATTGTTCACAATAGATCTAAATAGAGGCCGGTGTGATAATTAATTGGTGCTTCCCTTGTGGAACTCCAACCGGTCTAAAATAATGAAAAATTAGGGGCCACCTTCAAACTCAAAGGTTTTAGTACGTGTTGTACGATTGGGCGGTAACATATCTCTGTGTGTCTAGGTTGACACACCCTAGGTTAACACAGGGGTCCGCAAAGGTTGACACAACCGATTTGTGAACGAGAATTATACTGTACGCAAAGTTTTCAGAGTGAAGAATGCTCAAAAATCTTGCGACTTCCTGGGGGAAAGATTGTTTCGAGAAACATTCTTAGCTGACGACCATGAGAGCCACCTTTCCCAAGGGACCTTGTAGGTTTAACTTTTCCTGTGGACAGGTCTACTAGGCACTCGTTTATATCCTTCAGAGTGATGGGTTAGCAAACTGCTCTCCTCAGCAGATCTAGGCGCCAGACCGCGTTTTCCCAGGACTGAGCAATTATGATAAATGCGCCATAAGCTGAGTTCAGGTGGTTCAGGACTCGAGGAAGCAGGGGAGGGGTAGGAATACCCATGCTAGCGGGAAGTTCCATTCTCTGAAAAGGATACCTTCTTCAGAAACCTTGCTTGAACATCTCGAGCTGAGCGAGAAACGTAACACGGAACGACTGCCGACTTTGCTGACGCAAAGAGGTCTTTGACCGGTTTTCCCCAGACCCGAAATATAGGTGCTGTTAGCTGGAGGAGAAGGTGCCATTCGGGAATTAGATTTGAGCGAAATAGACTGTCTGCGATGTTGTACATCTGTGGGATGTACTCTGCTCAGAGAACAATATTGACTGACGCTATCCCGTAGATTTTCTCTACTCTCCTATCGTAGGTAAGCCACTACCGTTGCATTGTCTGTGAACAAGAACCACTTTGTTCTGAAGATATTCCAAATGTGTTTCAAATGACATCTGCACTGCGAAGAGCTCTTTGACATTGATATGCCACTCTTTTTGGCTCCTTCTCCAAGAATCTTGGCCATTTGATTGCCTTCATCACTCCCCATCCACTGGAAGATGCGACGTTCGTCACAAACACTTGAGGTGGACGATGAAAAATTGGAAGTGGAAGATGAAGCGTTGAGATCCACCAACGAATCGAGATAGGACCATCGAAGGAATTCGACACAACATCTTGGGAGTCGCCGACTAAGTTTTCGGGTTGAGGACCTCTCACACCCAAATCTCTTTTCCTTGTGATACCCGAGTTGCGGTGAGGGTGTTGAGATCGGGGGACAAGTATCCTCGTAGTGCGGCTTCTCTGAGGTCGTGGGCGAGGTTGAGAAGAAGAAGAGTGTGATTTCACAGCTTCGATTAAGGCCTTGGGCTCAAACAATTAGTCTTCCGAAGGAGGAATATCCTTCAGAATCCGACGCGGGACCTAAATCGCTGGTACGAACAGGCTTCTCCGACTGGCAATAGTTTGGGATCTCTTTCCGCTTACGCACTAAAGAAGACTATCGGAAGTCTTCTTAAAAGCAGAATCTTCCGAGGTCAGTTCTTTTATCAGGTCGTTCTTCAACGACTTCACAGATGGATGTGCCGCAACGATCTGGTTCGAGGCGTCAGCAGTGCAGGACGTTGGAGAATTAGGCCGTGGGGTAATATCCCAAAAGCTCCGTCCATATTAGCCAGGAGATCCGCTCATGCACTTTAGTTCCGCTGGGCCTTCAGTTCCGAATTTGGCTGTAGACGAGCAAAGATACCATAAGCGAAGATACTATATCTAATGCTGTTCCAACTTGTAGAATTGAGATTCTGACATTTGCGGCCATTTATTTCGGCTTCAGGAGATGGAAGAGGAACATCCGGCTCACATTCTTTTACGCAGGGGGTAAAATCGAACGGAAGGTCTGGAGTAGCTATAACTTCCTCGTGCTCGCCATACAGGGGACGAGCTTCCGGGAGAGAATAGTCACCCACAGAATCCGAGGCTTCCGAAGGGTCAGACGCCGACAACTCATCGTTCTGGACGATCAGTTGAATATGAGTCGGCCGGAGCCTGGTGAAGAGAAAATTCATGGCGTCATTCATCCTTCCCATCAGCCTGTCCTCTTGTACTTGGAAGCGTTTGTCAAGAGTTTTTTGTGTCCCAGAATCTTCCGGAGACTCTGTTGACAGGGACGATTATCTGGAGACTGGTATGGAAACATTTCCAACCAGGATTCTGTCCGCTGCTTCACGAGAAATGAGCTCCGATTTTAGGGGAGCTACAGCCTGAGCCATGATATCGTGTGACTGCGATGATCCACGGATCTGCTTTTTCATATTCCTATAGTGGTATTCCTTCAAGACTGACGCACTTGGATCAAAGGCCCGAACTATATTCAGCGTGGGGAGGCGAACCGAAGCTTGTTAAGGACTGTTGCATCTACTTCAAAGCCTAAGTCGATCGAGTTGATCAGCGTCCAATCGCTCCAGCCATCAGGTAGAAACTTCTTTGCCGCATGCTTCAGGCGAGACAGGACGTCATTGTCAGACGGCAGGTCACAGAGGGCTCCCAAAGACTACCGAGCATTGGTAGTCAAGTGGATAACGCGCTAGTCTGGTAATCCAGTTAGCGTAGGGATCTGTTGGTTCGAATCCCACTCAGTGCATGAATTTTTCCTCATTAATTTGAGTTTGTGTCCACATAATAATAAGACTCTGAGGGTTAGGTGGCAGAAAATGCTTTGAGCATTAACCTCGCCTGGTGGATAACTTCCACTAAAGAGTATTATTATAAAGATGTTGCCGTAGCCATCTGACCAGAATACTAGGCAAACAGTGAGTATTGGCAGTATTTTATCTCTTGAACGGCTTAAATTATTGAGCAACGATGCAATATCCGAAGCAGGGCTCGACCAGAAAGGAGAAGGGGATCAGGGAGACGCGCCCAAGCAAAAGGCAGACGAAGAATCACTTCACGGCTCAAATCCTGAGCAACGGCTCGACTGGTTCCAAAGGTATAGTCACCAGGAGGTAGGCAAGGGGTCTAGAGAGACGCACCTAAGCAAAGGAGGGAAAGAGTCCAGCCCACGGATCAAAAATTTGAGCAACGGCTCGAATGATTCCAGGGGTCTAGGCATCAGGAGACGGGCAAGGGGTCTGAGGAGACGCACCCAAACCAATTAAGGACCGAGTTCAGCCCACGGCTCAATATTTTGAGCAACGGCTCGAGTGGTACCAAGGGCCTAGGCCCCAGGAAACAGGCAAGGGGTCTAAAGAGACGCACCCAAGCCAAGAAGGTACAGAGTCCAGCACACGGCTCAAAATCTTGAGCAACTACGCAACATCTACCGATGGCATAGGTACAAGAAGACAGGGAAGGGGTCTAGGGAGACCGCACCCGCAAAAAGGGACAAGGTCCAGTCCACGGCTCAAAATATAGAGTGACGGCTCGACTGGTACCAGGGGCATAGGTACCAGGAGACAGGCAAGGGGTCTAGGGAGACGCACCCAAGCCAAGTCAAGGAGGGGCAGGACCTAGTCCACGTCTCAACTTGTATCGAAGGCATAGGAACCAGGAGAAAGGCCGGGGGTCTAGGCAGACGCACCCGCAAATGGGGAGGACAAAGTCCAGTCCATGGCTCAAAATCTTGAGCAACGGCTCGACTGGAACCAAAGGCATAGGTACCGGGAGACAGGCCGGGGGTCTAAGGTGACGCACCCGCCAAAGAGGGAGGAAAAGTCAACTCCACGGATCAAATCTTCAGCAACGGCTCGCAACTCCACGGATCAAATCTTCAGCAACGGCTCGCAACTCCACGGATCAAATCTTCAGCAACGGCTCGCAACTCCACGGATCAAATCTTCAGCAACGGCTCGACTGGTACCAAAGCCATAGGTACCAGGAGACAGGCTGGGGGTCTGGAGAGACGCACCCGCCAAAGAGGGAGGACAAAGTCAACTCCACGGCTCAAAATCTCGAGCAACGGCTCGACTGGTACCAAAGGCATAGGTACCAGGAGACAGGCCGGGGGTCTGGGGAGACGCACCCGCCAAGAGGGAGGACAAAGTCAACTCCACGGCTCAAAATCTTGAGCAACGGCTCAACTGGTACCAAAGGCATAGGTACCAGGAGACAGGCCGGGGGTCAGGGGAGACGCACCCGCCAAAGAAGGAGGACAAAGTCAACTCCACGGCTCAAAATCTTGAGCAACGGCTCGACTGGTACCAAGGGCATAGGTACCAGGAGATAGGCCGGGGGTCAGGGGAGACGCACCCGCCAAAGAGGGAGGACAATGTCAACTCCACGGCTCAAATCTTGAGCAACGGCTCGACTGGTACCAAAGGCATAGGTACCAGGAGACAGGCCGGGGGTCAGGGGAGACGCACCCGCCAAAGAAGGAGGACAAAGTCAACTCCACGGCTCAAAATCTTGAGCAACGGCTCGACTGGTACCAAAGGCATAGGTACCAGGAGATAGGCCGGGGGTCAGGGGAGACGCACCCGCCAAAGAGGGAGGACAATGTCAACTCCACGGCTCAAAATCTTGAGCAACGGCTCGACTGGTACCAAAGGCATAGGTACCAGGAGATAGGCCGGGGGTCAGGGGAGACGCACCCGCCAAAGAAGGAGGACAAAGTCAACTCCCCGGCTCAAAATCTTGAGTAACGGCTCGACTTGTACCGAGGCACAAGGAACTCAAAACTCATGAGCCCAGGATGAAAATCAGGAAAGATCTTACCCTGATTTCTGTAGCGCTGAAATATAACACACGGCGCGAAGACGGACTGGAACTTATAAAAATGTCACTTGAAAATATATGGACACGGCTCGGAAACGGACCGCAAATTGATTAACTTTCACCATATAAAGGCAAAATATTTTGCACAATAAATTGTTGTTACTAGGTCAAAGATCAAAAGAGTACTGAAGTTCAGAAGCTTTCTAGTCATAATCAAAAGCTCCTCCGCTAGGAGCAGCACTGTTGGAGAAAAGAGGGGAAATCTACGGAAAAGGGAGAAACTTAAGGCGCGTTTGCACAGTTACTAGATCAAAAGACCAAAGCGTAATCTCATTGGGTCAAGCTGTAGCATAGACCCCAAAATAAACTGCTTTCTTAACACACCTTGGGATAATATCAAGGTGAAATTTATTTATTTTATTGTCTTTCTTTCCCTCTCTTTCTTATAAATCTCGAATTTGTGAATATCTATCTGACTATCTATTAGTTGTTGTCTGTCACGAAAAACAGGCCTAATGGTAACTGATATCAATTTTTTTAATGAGAATCGACCTCCTCTGAATCAATTTTCACAGGGAGGGATTTCCCTGTGAAAATTATAAATGTAAAAACAAGCACAGCGGTATAGTACGGCCATGCCTTGGATAACTTCAAAACAGTTATAGTGTTAACTTGTCAAATGGTATGTCCCAGCTGGGTTTCCAACCCGCGACCTCTGGATAACGAGACCAACGCTTTGACCACTCAGCTACCGGGACGAATGATCTTCAAAGTGAATTTCCAGTGTACCTATCGTGCATAATTCGTTGAATAACATGGTGAGCCTCTCTCCTCGTCTGTTGTGTCTAGGTTATTATCTTCAATATAGTCTGCTTCCTCAGAAGTTGTGATCTAATCAATTCTGAGTGCATCTAGAGTGAGTGCGAGTCTATCTAGAGTAGCGGCGTGGAGTGATCTCATTTGATCTGAGATTTCAATTGGCTCGATTGCACGGTTGCATTCCTCATGGAGTTTTATGTATTCATTGCATTCCATATAGCCAATAGTCTTTCATCATAGTTAAAAAAAAGATGAGTGTTTCACAGCCGTTTTTATTTCGTAGCCATGAAATAGGAGCTACTGTAACATGCACTGGTAGTCAAGTGGTTAATATCCAGGTAATCCAGGTAGCGTAGGGATCCGTTGGTTCGAATCCTATCCAGTGCATGAATTTTTCCTTATTAATTTGAGTTTGTGACCACTTAATAATAAGATTCTGAGGGTTAGATGGTAGAAAATGCTTTGTGAATTAACCTCGCCTGGTCGTTACCTACCACTAAAGAGTGTTATTATTATTACTGTAAACGCTTGTGGTCTGTGTTGTAGCCTGTCCATCCCGTAGTATGCCTCCCCTCTGATGGGCGAAAAGTGACACAATACTTCCCAATTAGGTGATGGGTCAACACGAGCGCACCGGAAGGTATCTCTTACAATTAATTGTAACCAAATTAAGTATACAATTTTCTGTCGGCACGTGGGATCGAACCCGGGCCTTTCAACATGCCAAGTGAGTAGTTAACCACAGAGCTAATCGCGCGCTCAGTGGGTTAACTCAGTATTCTCAGGTTTGGTTTGCTTATGCATCTCTGCCACATTGGGCCGTGTGTGAATGTACCTTCATTTTGTTTATACTGACGACTCTGACGAGGTAAGACCCTTGACTTGTTAGAATCATTAAGATGATCATCATAGGGTGGCGTCATCGTGAATGATGGTAGCCAGACAGTGGAGGAATGACTCAGAACTTCTACCATTGTCTTTAAGATGAAAAAAAAAAAAAAAACCTCCCAGGACCATCCTTCCGTAAGGAAACCTGGGATGCATGAAGCATTTATTTCCTTTTTCAATGTGTAAATCAATTTTTTAGGAGAAAATGGATCGCGGATCACCCGTAAAGCCAATCAATTTCTGTCCTAAATCACCTAAATGATCTAACCATTTCTTAGATTCGATGCCCTAAGGACATATATTATGTATTGCTGCTACTAGAGAAAATAATTCTATGACTTGTGTGTGTTGTTCTTCGTAGGTTGTTCAGTTCTAATGTTACGTATTTCTACTAGTTTTGTGGACAATGTCTGCATTCAGATATGCATAGTTATGTACGTGTAACTTGTTGGTACCTATTTCTCGTAATGTTGGTATTTCTCTTTTTGAAGTGTTATCCGAGTTGTTACTACATATTTTTGGGTGGAAGAGATTGCCAATAACCCCACCTTTAGTTAGAACATACATAATTATGTTTGTATAATATATATTTTCTATTATTTTTCCTTTTTATTGTATGTATTGTTTTCATTTTTTCATTGTTATAATAATTATTTGTAATGTTCATAATGTCTTCTTCTCTAATAAAATGGTTAATAATGATAATAGTTCAATGTATGTGTTGTTTTTTATAGACTTCCTTTGAAATATGTCTCATTATAAATACTTTTTTGATTTTTTATTTGTAATCTGTCTCGGTAGCTCAAGCCATCTGACTGGTTATCCGGGGGTTGCGGGGTTTAAAACCCATCTTGGACATGACAAGTTATCCTTCCATTTGGTTTTTGACCCCATAATAATAGTCTTCGGCTTACTGCTGGAATAATAGGACTCAATACTCAGAATAGTCCTAATTGGGCACTAAAAATCAGTATAAACAGAAAAGTGAGAAGTTGTACTAGATGTACATGAATATCAGAAAATACCTGGACAGCTGTTTCGAGCTTATTTGCTCTCCTCAGCAGGTAATACTTCAGAATATCCAGGCCATCAACTAACTTCTCTATTTTAATCTGTATAAACAGAAAAGTGAGAAGTTTTAGATGTACATGAGTATCAGAACATACCTGGACAGCCATATTATTATTTACACCTATTTGTTACTCTTGGCAGATTCAAAGTGCCCTCAGTTTCACGTCCCGAGGAAGTGGTGCTATTTGGGCAGTATAAATAAGGCCATATTCTTATTATTTACACCTATTTGTTACTCTTGGCAGATTCAAAGTGCCCTCAGTTTCACGTCCCGAGGAAGTGGCGTGATATCTTCATTTCTGTCTTGCAACGGAATTTTCTACGCTCCATGATCCATAATTCTCACTTCCTCTTCAACTAATAGTTGAAAGAGAAAAAACTCCAAAACACAAATGAGCCAGGCATGCCTATCTATACGTATTAGCATGTAGATGGGTTTCTGTCTATCTCTGGTTCCCCATCTTGTCTATTTCTGATGTTGCTTCTCACCTCGCGCTGGAGTCCAGTGCAGGAGGTCGAGGGTTCGCTTCTCTACCTGGAAAGATTTTTTTTAAATTGAATAGTACGGTTCTTTTTATTTGTACAATAATAATATTTCTTTATGTTATCTCCCAGACGTATATGCAGACTTGTGAGGAGATATTGCTCATTCTCTCTAAGTTAGCTCTCAAATTATTTGAGATATCGCATCAATTGTTATTATTAAGGCGAAACTGTAGCCGATGAGTGAAAATATCCAAAATGGAATTTAAGAACTATATGAATTATACCATAATAGATAAATTAATATATACACACATTAATATGTGTCCTAACTAAAAGGTGGGGTTATTATTCAAGGCAATCTCTTCTACCCCTTCACCTCCGCTGCCACCTCTTTCAGTCCCTTTTTCGCGGCTTTTGTAGATCTCTTGATCATTCGACAGTTTCTTACGATCCAATCTATGTACTTTTTTCGACGGGCTTTATGAAACAGGATTATGAAACAGGATTAAATTGATCTCAACCGACCTCAGTAGCTTGATCGATAAGGCGACGGAATTGTAACCTGGAGGTCGGTGGTCAAGTCCCGGTTCCAGCGTAGATTCTGTAAAGCGTGTTAGAGTAGTTGTGATATCACGAAAGTGAATAACACAAATATGATAACTATAACTATTATTCTAATCCCATTTTTCCATAAACACGCCTTCTAGTGGAAATTTCAAACAATCACAGCGCATTTATATCAGCTGTTCGTTGTTTTAACAAATTCTAGTTACATATTTAATCCTGTTTCATAATTAATCTTGTTTCTAATGCCTTCGCCACTGCGTCCACTATCTTCACTAATATCAAGTTTTGTAATAATAATGTTGCAAGGTGTTTTCTCTAATGTCTTCCACAACCTCGGGAGTATTATCTTCTCTTCTCTTTTTGTTTTTTCAACCATTGCGCGGAGATTAGCTCGAAGAACCCTGTCATTTATTCCATTTCCCTCACCTGAGGTGTTTTTTATTCTCACAATTATTGGAACGTTTCTTTTTATACGTTTTTTTTATATT
Organism: Bactericera cockerelli; assembly: GCA_024516035.1. Classification (NCBI taxonomy): domain Eukaryota; kingdom Metazoa; phylum Arthropoda; class Insecta; order Hemiptera; family Triozidae; genus Bactericera; species Bactericera cockerelli. The sequence continues at coordinate 23,335,032 of CM044964.1, read as the reverse complement.
CTGGAATTTATCATTAGTAACTCGAGTGTTTAATATGGTAGCTTTATTATGCTGTCTGAAATGATCATAGGTATCTATCTTTTGATGGGTAGAAGGTTTACGTTAATGATGATTATTGTGGTCATAAAAATAATAATAGTGCTCATGAATGTTGAATACATTGGTGATGTTGCTACTATTCCTTTTTTTATTATATTTTTTAAAGAATAGATGAGTGTTTCACAGCTTTTCTCATTTCGTAGCCATGAAACAGCAGCTACTGTTGCTGCTTGTGGTTTGTGTTGTAGCCCGTCCATCTCGTAGTATGCCTCCCCTCTGATGGGAGAGTCCAATACTTCAGATTTAGGTGTTGGGCGAACAAGAGCACAACCTTAAAAACAACTATAACCAAAAAAATATCTACTCACATGAACCTCATTTTTTTATTTATTTACCAGTATCACATCAAGAGTCTGTCCCGGTAGCTCAGTGGTTAAAGCGACACTCTGTGAATCCAGAGGTTCCAGACGTCGTGGGTTCGAAACCCAGCCGGGACATGACAAGTTATCCTCCCATTCGGGATTTTTACCACATAATAATATGTCTTGGGCTTACTGCTGGAATAATGGGACTTAATAGTCCTTATCGGGCAGTATAAATAAGGCGATATTATTAGTATTATATCAAGAGTTTGAATATGAGATCGTTCAGTGACTAAACGAGAACTGGTGTCCATCGATCCATCAACGCTGGCTAGTCTTGTATTTGATATTTAGGTCAAAATTAATAGGAAAATCCAGATTTCAAGTCAAGACTCAGCATTAGCTCTGACCATCTGAGACAAATCGCAAAAACGTCTATTAATTCCGCCCTCATTCAAGTTTATAAAAACATCAGATTCTCCACTGCTAAAGTCTCGATAATATATAATACTAACCATAGCAAACTTTCTACCGTATGGTGCTCCTGGTATGCGAACAGCCGCTTCTCTGAAGATTTTCATGTGAAAAACTTAGCTCTACACTGATGGGATTTTGATAGCACAGCAAATACGTGAAAAACGAAGGTTTTAAAGCAAATTTAAAATTAATTAACGGGAGTAAAAGGAAATGTTTCGCAGAAAGAGATTTTTTATTTTTAAGATAAGTTTTTCACAGTATTTTTTTTATTTATTTCGTAAAAATAAAGCAGCAGCTTCTATAGACGCATGTGTCTGTGTTGTAGTTTGGCCATTCAGTGCCTCCCCTCTGATGAGCGAGAAATGACACAATACTTCCCATTTAGGTGCTGGGTCAACACGAGCGCATCGAAAGGTATCCCTTACAGACAATTGTAACTAATGTTAGAATACAATTTTTTTTTCGACTCGGGGGATCGAACACGGAACTCCACATCTCCTTATGAACCGTCCATTTTCCTTTTCAACCGTTAAGTTTTTCTTCCAACTGTCAAGTTTTTTCAACCGTCAAGTTTCCAAATCTCCTTTTTCAACCATCGAGTCAAGTTTCTCAATGTCTGAATGCATTAACGAAACTTGACGATTGAAACAGAGATTTCGGGATTTTGAGAGTGCCTTTTTGAAACGAGGCCCTGGTGTTGAGAATTAAGTAGAAGAAAAGTTGAAAGGAAAAGTTTTGTGGGCGGGGTTGGAGATGTTAAAAGTTACTTAAGTTCCCGAAACTTATTTACACAGATTGTCAAGGCAACAGAAGAAATGAAAGGGGTGGTAATTATGGTGTAATTAAAAGTCCAACTCTTCTTTCCATGTTTTTAATGGTTGGATAATTAGTTTTTGATAATAGGGAATTGTTCTTCTGTATTCATTTTTTCCTGGGCTCTTCTTAATCCTTATTTTCTGTTCTTAGCCCTTATTATTATTATTATACAACGCTTTATTAGTATAAATGGACATTCAAATGGACTTTATATTTTTTTGTTAAAATTCTTTTTTTCTTCCATTTTTCCAAACGAACTGCGTAGGTTCAGGTATTGCTTCAAGTATAAGAAGAAAAAATAAATTGAAGAATAAGAAATAGAAGAAAAAGAAGACAGAAAAAAGGCCAAAAATGTGAAAAAATTGAAATCGTTTTTTTTTCTTCAAAATTAGAAATTTCTGAGAAGTAATAAAATAAATAGCTACCGAAATTTCTTGTAGACTTGGCTACTCGTTTCCAAAACCAGATCAAGATGGTGTAACCAACACCTATCTATACCATTCTCATGGTATCCTTATCCTGTGGTTCACCGCAACACCCGCTATAATTAGCTGCATGACTTGTACAAAATACAAATTGTTTGTAGTTCCTCTCAAGTCATTCTTCCAGCTAACTTCCTCTGGAACCTAGGTTCTTCTTTTTTTTAATAAGAGATGAGTGTTTCACACTCTTTAGTGTTTCACAAGAGCTACTGTAGACGCTTACCGACCTCAGTAGCTTGATCGATAAGGCGGCGGACTTGTAATCTGAATGTCGGTGATTCAAGTCCCGGTTTAAGCGTAAATTTAGTAAAACGAGTTGTGATATCACGATAGTGATTTACACAAATACGATAGCTTTTTTATTTATATTTTTCTTCAAAATATAGCAATACAATTTCCATAAAATACAGCTAGTTTGAGTAGTTGTGATATCACGAAAGTGAATAAATTTAACTTACTGTTGACAGTGTTGACCCTTAGACGCTTATGGTCTGTGTTGTAGCTTGCCCATTCCGTAGTATGCCTCCCCTCTGATGGGCGAGAAGTGACACAATACTTCCCATTTAGGGTCACTACAGAATAAGTGTGCCAATACAGAATAATGCCCTTCCCATAGGCGATCCTGTTAAGTGCGCCAATATAGTATAAACCCCTTCCTACTGTCGGTCCTGTTAAGTGCGCCAATACAGAATAATGCCCTTCCTATAGTCGGTCCTGTTAAGTGCGCCAATACAGAACAAAGCCCTTCCTATAGTCGGTCCTGTTAAGTACCGCCAATACAGAATAATGCCCTTCCTATAGTCAGTCCTGTTAAGTGCGCCAATACAGAATAAAGCCCTTCCTATAGTCGGTCCTGTTAAGTGCGCCAATACAGAATAAAGCCCTTCTTATAGTCGGTCCTGTTAAGTGCGCCAATACAGCATAAAGCCCTCCCTTGTCGGTCCTGTGAAGTGCGCCAATATAGAAGAATGCCCTTCTTATAGTCGGTCCTTTTAAGTGCGCCAATACAGTATTTATAGTTGTGTGTAGACAAATTATACGAGTGCATTTATACGAGTGCATAAATACTCTAATGAACTATTCCATTCATCAGTAAATGTTCAAACAATTTACGAACAATTTCGTCTACACATTCAATTTCGTTCATAATCAGCCTGCATAAACGTTGCCAAACCTCGCCACCCACACCTATTATGGGTGCCCTCGGGTGCCAAACCTCGGCACCCACACCTAGTTTGGGTGCATTACGGACTCGTGGGCAAATATAAGCAACTCCATTAGGACCTAATGGGACCCAAATGTGAACCGGTCACCGCTCTGGCGATGAAATGATTACAGGAGGCGTTTCCAAACTGTGGGACTTGTCACTTTTTTCTGTTTTGACTGAATGTTGATGGGTGACTGGTGGGGCTACTCACTTTTCTCTCTACTGACTGAATGTTTCTTTTTTTTAAGTTTGGTTTAACGTCGCTTTCAACTGCGTGGTCATATCACAAGGGGGGGGGGGGTGTTACCCTCTATTCGTAGGAAACTTACAAACCTATTACCCACATTAACCTCACCCAGGCTGGTTTGGGCCGGAATGCCTGCATCAAGTATTTACCTCGCTGGACGTTGCTTAATTTCGGTGATCCTACGAGAACCAATGCATTTAACGCGCCATTGACGTTGATTTTGGAGACATAGAAATTACCGTAACTTTCTGAACATAAATCACATTCTCTTCAATTCTAGCAAGTTTTTGTATAACAGTTGAACAATACAAAAAACTTGTCACTTTTTTACGTTTTAACTGAATGTGGATGGGTGACCCTTTTGAATTAATAATAATTATAATAATATCGCCTTATTTATATCACCGACTGGAACTAATGAGTCCCATTTTTCCAGCAGTAAGTCTAAAACGTATTACTACTCGTATGTGGTCAAAATCCCAAATGGGAGGATAACTGAGTTTAGAACTTGCGACCCCTGGATTACCAGACAGACGTATTGACCACTGAGCTAGCGGGGTAGGTACAGATGGCATGTTCCAGGTAGCGTAATAATAATATCGCCTTATTTATACTGCCCGATTGAGACCATTAAAGTCCCATTATTCCAGCAGTAAGCCCAAGACATATTATTATGTGGTAAAAATCCCAAATGGGAGGATAACTTGTCATGTCCCGGCTGGGTTTCGAACCCACGACCTCTGGAATTTCTGGATTCACAGAGTGCCGCCTTTACCACTGAGCTACCGGGACGGAAGTTGGTTCGTAGGGATCTGTTGGTTCGAATCCCACAGAAGGACTCGAACCAACGACCTCCAGGTTACGAGTCCGCCTCCTTATCTATCAAGCTACTGAGGTCGGTCAATCGAAAGGATTTATTTTAAGAACGTCCTCCATTCTTGAGATCTGAGTCTTTGATTAGAGATCAGAGGTCTCGAGATACAATCTATTCTAGGTAGTGGGTTCTCTTTATTAAATATTATCTATCAGTTTTATAACATCGTTATATCTGTGTATCTTATTAAATAGGTATATATGTGTGTCTCTAAATGACTCTATTAAATCTGAATTAATTAGCGAGATGAGTTGATACACTAATTAGTTGCTACAGAGATTTGAAATTATTAGTGAGTTAGTGACAGATGAGAAATAACAATAATAATAATAATAATATCGCCTTTATTGCCTTATTTATACTGCCTGACTTGGACTATTGAGTCCTATTATTCCAGCAGTAAGCCCAATACGTATTATTATGTCAAAATCCCAAATGGGAGGGTAACTTTTTATGTCCCGGCTGGGTTTTGAACCCGGAACCTTTGGATTATCAGTCATACGCCTTGACTACTCAGCTACCGAGAAAGTTTTTTTTAAGAACATTTTTTATCATCGAGCTCATTATTGTGGGAAGGGGTGTTATGAGCAGGTGCTCAGCCGATAGTGTTCGAACTAAGGATGTAAGAGAGGGACATTTCTGCTGAACAGGGAGAAGTGTTGTACCTACTGGAAATTCAATTATGTATGGAAATTGTATTGCTATATTTGGAAGAAAAATATAGATAAAAAAGTTAACGTATTTGATGTGTGAATCACTTTTATGATATCACAAAATCTCAAACTCGCTTTACTAAATCTACGCTGAAACCGGGACTTGAACCACCGACCTCCAGTTTATAAGTGCGCCGCCTTATCGATCAAGCTACTGAGGTCGGTAGAAAAATATAAATATTACTTACAATTAAAAAAAAAATATATGAAATGTATTTGTACCAAAGACTTTATGTTCTAAAGTTGATAAAGTTTCTGACCTTAACAAGGAATTTTATTTGCTTATGTTTAATTTACAATTTAATTTGTGAAGTTACATGAGTGATGGCTTTCATTAATTATATTATTATGTTTAAGTAGTACCTACCTAACTACCCACCAATGCTAATAACAGGTATATGTTTGCTAATTGCTAATAGTGCAATGATTTCTGAAGATAATTATTATCATCAGACATCTGAATATATCCCACTCCGCCATCGCCATTCCAAATTAATGACATAAATAAAATTAATGACATGGAGTGCATGGATAATGGATATGGATAAAATATTATGATAATATATCTTATTTTGTAGGTCTAGACATCAATGAAAGGTCATTCATACGATTCCATACATACCTGCCATAATCTAGGAGCATATTTACAGGATAGGCAAGCTACAACACAGACCACAAGCGTCCACAGAAGCTCCTGTTTCATGGCTACGAAACAAGCCTTTGGCTTTGAAACACTCATCCACTCATCTTTACAAAAAATATAATATATACAATTATACATATATGAATACCTAAAATAACAGAAAAGTTATGTTCATAAGCAAGGGATTTCGGATTTCGGATTTTTGCTGGGGTTTCTCGGAAATTTTGGGGAGGGGGGGGGGGGAGTCCTAATCTTATTTGACGTTGCTTAACTTAAGTGACAGAACTAAAACTAGTGTATTCAACCTGTCAGCTTCTGTGCACTAACCTCCATGTCCATGCACCTATTCTCCTTAAGCAAACAACAGAATGATAAAACCACAGACCCCTCGTGTTGCGTTCTGAATTCTGATACTTAGACATGATGTATGTAGTTGGTGGCATAAGTGATTCAATCAGCAGGTCAAGTGTATCAAATTACGCCTGTTCACACTAGTCTATACACAATAAATAAACACTACCATCACACACCTTAAGACAGAAAAGAACATATATGGTTAAAATTTGCAAGGTTGTTTTGATCAATAGACCTATTTCTATTATTCAAAATAAATAAACAAATTTCAATGTTATGTGTAAATATAGGTATCAAATAACTTTCATTTCATAGGAATTAATAATAATAGTAATTAAAATATGTTTCTTTGTGTTTTTATATCACAAAAGTGCAATGGACTTTTCCGTATGTTTTAATATCCCAATACCTAAATTCCGCCACTGCTCACATTAAGCTACTCAATTTTCCTCAAGATACCTCATGAGGAGTGGACCTCGAACATTTCAGTACACAGCAGAAAAAATCCTGTGCTGCGGGGGATCGAACCTAGGTCAGCGTGCGTGCAGGCGTAGTTATAAACCATCAGCGACCTCAGTAGCTTCATCGATAAGGCGCCGGACTTGTAACCTGGAGGTCGGTGGTTCAAGTCCCGGTTTCAGCATATATTTTGTAAATTGAGTTTGAGTCGTTGTGATATCACGAAAGTGATTAACACAAATATGATAACTTTTTTTTAAATTATAAACCATCCGTGACCGAATCAAAAATCGACCGCTGGCGATCGAATCACCCGTGCAATGCCTAGCGCGCTAACTCACTTGACCATAGTGACTAACCTTAAGAGAAGTCATATTATGTGAACATACATGAAATTTCCAAGGTTCTTTTGATCGATTGACACATTTCTTTTATTCAAAACATATTTCAAAGTTATGAATCAAATATCGTTTCATTGGAATTAAAAACAAATTCAAAAAGATTTAAAAAAGGATTAGAGATTTTTTTTTTTTCGTCCACTTTTGCTTTGATCAAAACAACTTTAGCTATAATTAATCTTTTATCTCTGTTCTTCCCTTTTTTGGCTTCCCTCTCTTTCTCCTTCTACTTCTCTTTTTTTTCTTTTTCTTTATCTCTTACTTTATCCTTCCTCTTTCTCCAACTTTATCTCTAACTTATCTTTATCCTCCACTGCCTTCGCTTCTTAATATTTTAATTAACTCATTTTTTTTTTCTCAACGCAACCCATTATTAAAAACTTAAATCCGCTGTTGTTTGGGGGGTAGAAAAAGACAAAAGAAAAGTCACCCCACCCCTTCAATTAGCCTCCTTCCTCTTCCCCCTCTTCTTTCCCAGACTAAAAAATATTATGAAACTTCGTAGCAACAAAAATGTTTTTGAAACCCCTTTTCTACATGCTTCTTTGTAATTTGTGAAATTTGAATACCCGCTTTGCTTTCTCTCTGATTACAAAGGGGTTTTGTAATAATAGCTAAGTGCTTTCTATTATAACTATTATCTGGGGTAACATTTTTTTAGCGGCTCAGTAGCATCAGTGTGACTGTCTCGGATTTTAGAAGGTGTACGTATATGTACAATAAGTCAATATTATCTATTTACCTAGAATATCATTTTATAATACAGTGAAACCCAGATATAAGAGAACTGAATAGAAGAGAAACCTGGATTAAGAGAAACCCAGATAAAAGAGAAACCCGGATATAAGAAAACTGGATAGAAGAGAAACCTGGATAAACGAGATACCCGGATATAAGAGAACTGGATAGAAGAGAAACCCAGATAAAAGAGAACTGGAAAGAAGATAAACCTGGATAGAAGAGAAGAACTGGATAAATGAGAAACCCGGATATAAAAGAACTGGAAAGAAGAGAAACCTGGATATAAGAGAAACCCGGATATAAGAGAGCTGGATAGAAGAGAAACCTGGATAAACGAGATACCCGGATATAAGAGAACTGGATAGAAGAGAAACCCAGATAAAAGAGAACTGGAAAGAAGATAAACCTGGATAGAAGAGAAGAACTGGATAAATGAGAAACCCGGATATAAAAGAACTGGAAAGAAGAGAAACCTGGATATAAGAGAAACCCGGATATAAGAGAGCTGGATAGAAGAGAACTGGATAAAAGAGAAACCCAGATAAAAGATAAATCCGGATATAAGAGAAGTAGATAAATGAGAAACCTGGATATTAGAGAACTGTAAAGAAGAGAAACCTGATATAAGAGTAGAACTGGATAAATGAGAAACCTGGACAAAAGAGATAATTTAATTCTTGTTCATTGAGTTCTCTTATATCCATTATAATACATTATTTCTGGGAATTCTGGGGGTCGTTTTTAAAAGACATTCTTATAGCACATAGGAATGTCACAGCACGTGTTCATTATTTAGAACTATTGTACCACCTCTTATATGCGGAATCGACTGTAATACAAACTAAATCTATACAACTCAAATTACCGACCTGCATATTAGGAGTCCACATACCTATCAACACAGCTATCGAAGTATCTTCATTATCATCTAAGCCGTCGCACCACCGACAAACAAATTCGACACCATCGTCTGTCACCGGCCTGAAGCGGTAACAAATTTCAGTTCCAGAATTTCCAGAAAGTAACTGGCACCCTATTTCAGCCAACACCCAAATCCCGACCATCACCACATCCCAGTCAAACTGATTCCCATCACTTCATTCTAAAACCATCCAAACCACAAGAGCTCTTCCGCCATCAGCTCTCTCGAAAATATTTTAAATCCAAATTTTGAGTGAAAAATAGCGTGAATTTTTTGAGAAACTTTTCGAAATTTCAAATTTCTTCAGTCTACTCCACCTTATATTAAATTCTTCTAATTTTATATTTAAATTAACTACCTGAAATGGCAGCTATGAACCAGATGTGTGGCTCTTGTTGTGACAGCTCTTGCAGACCTCGGCTCAGTATCGGTGTCGTGTACCCTAACGGAGCCATTGAGCTCGCCAATTCGGCGGCTTTGGACTTCAATTCTCTTTGCGGTTCCGGTTGTGGCTGCTCAGACTGCTGTCGGCCGCGCCTCAGTATTGGCGTCGTCTACCCGAACGAGCTCACACAGCTGGCCGGCTTCGACAAGACCTTGGGACTGACCAGCCTCGGTTCCTGTGGCTGTGCTCCGTGCTGTACTCCTTCCTGTGGGGACTGCTGTGGAGGCTGTGGCGGGAACTGCCGGCCGCGTCTGAGTGTGGGCGTGGTCTATGACGGAGCACAGAACTTGCAGTGAGGGGTGGCGCCTTGCTGTGAGGGGTGCCTTGCAGTGAGGGATGTCCTGCTAGTGAGGGATGTCTTGCTAGTGAGGGATGCCTTACAGTGAGTGATGGCCTGCTAGTGAGGGATGGAGAAGAGGCTTATTTTTTTGGTAATACATAGAGGAGAAAGAAGTTTTTTTATGTTAATAATGAAGAAATGAAATATTAAAGATGTATTGTGAAATGTGACATTTGGCGTTTTTGGATGCTTTGCAGTGAGGGATGCCTTGCAGTGAGGGATGTCTTACAGAGAGGGATGCCTTACAGTGAGGGATACCTTGCAGTGAGGGATGCCTTACAGTAAGGGATGCCTTGCAGTGAGGGATGTCTTACAGTGAGGGATACCTTGCAGTGAGGGATGTCTTACAGTGAGAGATGCCTTGCAGTGAGGGACGGAGAAGAGTCTTATTTTTTTGGTAATATATAGAGGAGAAAGTTTTTTTATGATAATAATGAAGACATGAAATATTAAAGATGTATTGTGAAATGTGACATTTGGCGTTTTTTCTCTTTTTTAAGTTAAACGGAAATCTGAGCGGCACATGCTGCATTGAAATCTGCTTGAATTTTCTTTTCTTTTCGAGATTTTTTCGAATAAATTAAGGACTTGATTTTTTTCTTTCTTTCCTCTAAAAATTTCTGAATAAGGAAAGAAATTAAAATTAAAGTAAGTTAAACGTTAGAGATATTATGTAAAAAAAAAAAAAAAAAAAAACAAATTGAAATTAGAAAAAGAAGGAAAAATGTGCAGCATTCATTTCGTACCGCCAGACCATGATTTGTAAACTAGAAAGTCAATTACACAGAAGGAATGCCATCCCTGCCCCGTTTTCCCATCCATACCCCATTTCCTTATCCAAGGAAGGGTGAACCCTTTAGAATTCACTAAGCTTTTTATCCGTGCAATCTGGAATACTAAGGGTAAGGGGATTGGGGAGGAATTTGTAGTTTTTGTAAAGAATTTTAAATATTTTCAGAATGTAATTAGAATATTTTGACTCTAGACGGATAGGTATTTTTGCTTTTCCTGACTGGGTATAACATACTACTGCCTATAGCCATAAAGTTGTAATAATAATAGTCTTTACTGGAAGGTAACCAGGCGAGGTTGATGCTCAAAGCATTTTCTACCACCTAACCCTCAGAGTCTTATTATTATGTGGTCACAAATTCAAATTAATGAGAAAAAAAATCGTGCTCTGGGTGGGAGATTTACAATCTTATCAAAATAACTAGGTACCTACATAATATTAGATACATACATAATAAGTTAGGTATACTATCTACTCGCAAATTTCTTCCTTATTTTTTAGTTTGGAAAAGAGATTTAAACCACTCAGGCTGGGTGAGGTCAATGTGAGTAGCAGGTTTGTGAGTTTCCTGCGAATGGAGGGTAAAACCCCCGTCGTGATATGACCATGGCAGTTGAAAGCGACGTTAAACCCCACATAAAAAAAAAAAAAATAAAATAAAATAAAATATTTCAAGTATTTTGAATATGAAAGGGTTATTTTGTATATTTCAACTTGTTTGAAAGCTGGAATTTTTTTGAATTAATTAAAAAAAAACTTTATTAATATTTTTCATATTTTATTAAAAATGTCCAAAGCAGGGGGAATAATTTCGTCCCATGCGTTTCAAACTTTTTATGCCTCGCACACCTGTCGATTTTTTCTTCTCATTTTTAAATTATAAATAAATTCATAATACTAAAGAAATAGAAAAATAAGGCACCTATAATAGTATTAAGGTACTTATAATTATAGCTCGCGATACAGTCCCTTTAAAATTTGGCAGGAATCGTTTCGTGTATTCACAATTTACAAAAAATGATTTTCAATGGGTGAGGTTAATGTGGGATGTGGGTAGCTGTTACGATTCCAAGCTAATGGAGGGTAAAATCCCCGTCCAAATCCAGGACGTTAAATAAAATAGAATACGGCCCCCAGCCGTAAAAAGTGTGCCAAAACCAACCAAACTCAACCATGAGGTTGACCAACGTCGACCCTACTTGAGCGAGATGAGACAGAGTAAAAGACGGAAAAAAAAGAAAAGTAGGTGCGAGTGATACATACCGATCCTTTCTACGTCACTACTGTAGCAATAAAGTTGTCCCAATCAGTTCTATATTTAAAAGCCTTAAAATAAAATTTACAGCTTTTTTATTACCTACCTAAATTTGTTCTTAGCTTATTTTTGTCTCTGTTTAACACAAAAATCCAGTTTATATACAACGTAGTCCTATTTTGACAAATTAATGAAATAAAATCGGTGCTTCAAAACTGCAAAACACATAAAACTACTTTCTTACTAATGGGCCCCATAATATTTTGTTACCATACAATGCCTCCGATTATGAGATATAAATAAATATGACCAAGAACATAAATCTGGTATCTTCCTTATTATGTACTATGTAGGTATATTGAACTTATAGTTTATAGTCCTTATACAAAAGAGTTGCAGCTGTATTTTAGTGATTCAGATATTTACGAGACATTTACTGCCCACTCTAAACTTTTATGACAAAATTATCCGACCTCTGTGGCTCAGTGGTTAAGAGCATTGATTAGAGCCCCGTTGGTTGTGGGTTCGAATCCTGGCCGGAGCGGAAAATTCTGACCATGTTTTTCGTTTCCGCGGAACGGCATGGAAGTAAAGGTAAAGTGCTCTGAAGTAATGCGAAAGCGGTTCCGGGGCACAATTACCTTAATTATTAAAAAAATAATAAATTTTGGAGGCGGCCAACTTTTCAGAAACATAATGTATAATTATTATAGGTGCCAGTATCAATAAAACATGAATACGCTAAGTAAGAAATTGGTGTCTCACCATCAGTTTCTGACTAAAATTGGACCAACCTAGCTAAATGAGGTCTATAGCTCAGTGGTGAAGGTGACACTATGAATCCAGAGATTCCAGAGGTCGTGGGTTCGATACCCAGCCGGGACATGACAAGTTATCCACCCATTTGGGATTTTTACCACATCATAATATTATAGTCTTGAGCTTACTGCTGGAATATTGGGACCTTAATATTCTTAATCGGACAGTATAATTGAGGCGATATAATCTTTATTATGATGTGGTTGACTGGTTTTAAGGACTCCCATGTCCTTCAAAGAGATACTTTAGTAATAATAAAAAAAAACAAATATGAGAAAAAGAAATTGATAAATAAAAAGAACCATATTCAAGAGAATTTTTTCTTGTTATATGTATTTGTTTAATTTTTTTAACTAACCTGAAATGTTAACCCTTTCACTGTACATCTATGAATTAGTTGGGAAAAAATTATGAACGATGCTTTTTTGAGTTTGTTAGAGTCCATAGATGATGTTTCCAAAAAAAAAAAAAAAAATCTTCAAAACTGAAAAATCTTTTGTTTACTAACGCAGTTCAAACCCTAGACTACACAGTTTTTACTGAGAAAATCAAGAGGGAAGAGAACAAAAAAAAAAAACAACTCCAAAAAGTACAGAAACAAAATCATAGGATGCAGCACTGGTATTTCAAAATCAATTGATGTCCCTGAGCAAGGACAAATTCAGTGAAAGGGTTAACAGCTCAATTTCAAAAATAGTGACCGATATATTCTTTAACACTTCCCGTGCCCAAGGCAAAAACATGACATTTTCCCCCAGGCCCAAAATGTCAGAGTATGTCAGACGTATGCGTCCGACGTGGCTTTCAAGATTTTTCTTGCTTCCTTAGTTTTCAAGATATTTCAGATTTAAAAAAGGAAAATGTTCCTCACAGGCCCAGGATTATAAATCTAATGCTAAACACATTGTACTGTCAGACGTAAAGGTCTGACATGCATTTAAAGTGAGGAAGGACTGTCAGACGCATACGTCTGACATGCACTTTTTTGGTAACTCACTGTCGGACGCATACGTCTGACGTGGCGCGGAAAGTGTTAATAAGAAATCTCAATACATCACTCCTCCCTCACACAATGTTCTGGGTACATCATTCATTTTTTTTCCCTCATTTATTTGAGTTTGTGACCACATAATTAGGTATAAGACTCTGAGGGTTAGGTGGTAGAAAATGCTTTGAACATTAACCTCGCCTGGTGGTTACATTCCACTAAAGAGTGTTGTATTACCATGGGGAAAAAAACAAAAATCATGTCTTCATTTTGAATCAAATGAATGAGGAATCCATAAAGAAACCCACCAGACACTTTTTATTTGAATTTCACTCTTTTTAAAATGCATTTTTTGGGACCCACAGCAATCGAGCAATCACGGAACCACAATTCTAGGACCAGAAGGTTCTATCAAGGTTCCGTCAGAAAGAGGATAATCCTTAGGGTCAAGTTATAATATAAGACTAAAACGAGGATGAAGGAAGACTTTCATTTAATACCAGCTATAAATATATTTATTTATTTGTGTTATTTTATCACAATAATAGTAGTACCTCAGCAAATAAGCTGAATTGGAACCAGTTGTTATGATATATGTATTAATTTTGATGTATGTAATATTTCTGTTCCAAATAAAGGTTTATTTATTTATTTATTAATAGTGGGTAGTGCAGAATAATACGACATATCCGTATCTTTAAAATCATAATATCTGTCCCTGTCACGGTAGCTCAGTGGCAAAAGCCGCACACTGTGAATCCAGAGATTCTAGAGGTCGCCGGTTCGAAACCCAGCCGGGACATGACAAGTTATCCTCCCATTTGGGATTTTTACCACATAATAATATGTCTTGGGTTTACTGCTAGAATAATGGGGCTTTAATAGTCCTAATCGGGCAGTATAAATAAGGCGATATAATTATTATATAATATCTCATAATGCTCATATTTCCGCAACTGGTCGCTGCTCACTTTGAAATATAATATTTTTAATGGGTAGCGGGTGAGGTTAATGTGGGTAGCGGGTTTGTGAGGTTCCTACGAATGGAGGATAACACCCCCGTCTCGAGATGAAGTAGGTTGAATGGGATGCTAGACTCCAGTTAATAATAATAAGACTCTTTTGGTTTGACCGAGCCCCGATTACTTAATTCACCAGTTATCGGGTTTTATTAACACCAAATCACAAATCAGCTCTCATTGATGTGTCCGCTGCATACATATGTATGAACTCATGAACATGCCCTACACCAGAAGGATCTTGGGTGGTCCTTTTTGATCGAAAAAAAATCTGGAAGTAACACTCCTTAAAATACTTTGATGGAAAGCAGAAGGCATATCATATTTACACGTTTTGAATGAAAGATTCCCTATTCATCCACAGTGTTTTTCAAAACTGGGGATCGAAAATAATCAAAATTTCAGACTTTAAATTTGTGAATTATCATTTCTGAAGATATAATTATATTTTCAAAAAGACTTAAGATGACTTTATAATTATATTATAATTGTTATCATATTGTTTGTGTTAACTATTTAAATTATTTAACAATTAATTAATATCAACTATCAAATTATTTAACAATTAATTAATATCAATTGTGTTTTTTGGGACTCGAACCACCGACCTCCAGGTTACTAGTCCACCGCCCTATCGATCAAGCTACTGAGGTCAGCTACTAAATGATGATATTGAAGAATTACTGGAGCCTCCACTAATGGAATGGATTCTTAGTGGAGATGCCTGACTAACAATGTCCCGGTAGCTCAGTGGTCAAGTCGTTTCTCTTGGTAATACAGAAGTCGCGGGTTCGAAACCCAACCGGAGGACCAGGGCCGTATTTAAGGGGGGGGCCCAGGGGGCCCGGGCCCCCCGCCTCGAAATTCTCACTTGATCGCAAGCTCTCGTCCCGGGCCCCCCTGCCTTAGATTTTTTTCTAGGTACATTACATATCTACATACGTACATGTTGATTCCTAAACACAATAAACAGTAAAATCCAACTACATTACAACATAATTATTATTATACTATTTGGCCCCCCCCCCCCCCCTGACGAAAATACTGGATAAGGCCCTGCGGAGGACATGTCAATTTATACTCCCATTTGGGCTATTGACTACTTACGTATTGGACTTACTGCTGGAATAATGGGACTTATTAGTCTTAATCGGGTCATATATATAAGGCAATATTATCACGGTCGAACCTGCATGGATATAATTATGTAAGAAAATCCGTGCTCTCTTAGTCAAGTGATGGTTAACGCGCTAGTCTGATAATCCAGGTAGGGTAGGGATCCGTTAGTTTGAATCCCACCCAGTGCATGAGTTTTTCCTCATGAATTCGAGTTTGTGACCACAAAATAATAAGGGTTAGGTGCTAGAAAATGGTAGTAAAATACAAGAGAACAATTTCCAGGTCCAATTTACCTTTCTATAAGGGAAAATAAGCTCTTTATAAGAGAAACCTGGATACAAGAGAAAACCTATATTCCAGTTCGTTGAGTTCTCTTCTATCCAGGTTTGACTGTTTTACAAACAAAAACAAAAAAAAAAAAAAATCGGAGCAAAAATTTTTTTTTTTTTACAAAAACGAACACAATACTTCCGATCTCTAATATTAGAAATTTCTCGGAAGTAAAATCTCTGTGTGAGAAGGTTTGAGAACCGCTGCTCACTCTTGAAAGACAGGACACTGGTGCTATCCTCACTCAAAATCCCTGCTATTGTTTGCCCGAAAATGTTCCAATTCATCTTCTATCTCCCCCTTTGCCAAGACTGCATGCCTGATTCACGTCCTCTCTGCATGATGCAAGCTGGCTGATGGCTCATTTTCAACGCTTAGAACATTTTAACTTCATATAAATCACTTCTTTCATTTCAGTATGGAGTAATGATGTAGGTAGCTACTTGTAGTTTACTGTTTAGTGAATATAGTGGAGTGTTTAGTGGAGTGTATACTGTAAGGGGTGTTAAATGATACGAAACGTTATGTTTTTGTACCGATACAGTTTTTTTTACAATGTAGCTATGTACGTTATTATAATACTAATAATACTCTTTAGTGGAAGGTAACAACCAAGCGAGGTTAATGCTCAAACATTGGGTGAGATTCGAACCAACGGATCCTTACGCTACCAGATTACCGTGCACTGGGTGGGATTCGAACCAATGGATCCCTACGCTACCAAATTACCATGCACTGGGTGAGATTCGAACCAACGGATCCCTATGCTACCAGATAAATGACTCTCTGACTGACAGATCATCAAAATTGTGAGGCATTTCCCGAATACCTCTAAATCTGAAATTTCGCATGTAATGATAGTAGGGTTTAATGTAAAAGTACTGGGAAAAATCTGAAAACCGGAATTTTCGCACTAATTCGTTTTAAGGAGCATATTGAAGTGAAAAATCCTGAAATTTTTTGTTAAGTTTTATATGTTGTATGGAATATTACGGCAATATGTCTACAAAATGACAATATAACCACCACAAGGAACGAAACTGGCGAAGTTAGAGGATTGTATGCATGCAGTTAAAAACATACAAAATGGGGAACTCAGAAAACGGGTTTGAAAAAAAAAAAGAAATCGTTAAGTAACAAGAAAACTTGGCCGCAAACAAGATATCACTACTGTCATGGGCTAAAACTTTTTGGATAGGAGTTCTGGAACTCGGCCCTTTTTTCATCGGTATTTTTTTATTGTTGTTGTTGAGATTAAAAATAGAAGTTAAGCCTCTTTAAAAGATTTTATTAATATAATGCGATTTTTTTTATTTACAAAAATATAATAACTAGGATCAATGTTTGTATTGGTAGGTTTAGGTACAAGGTATACAATGATCTAATAACTTTTATTTGATATAATTTGCTCAAAAAATTTCAGAAATTCCTTTAGTGAAAGGAAGCACATATGCTTACATAATTATTTATACGTAGGTATGTACGTATTAGTATACAATCGATGTGTAACTTATTTACATTATCACCTACTTAACATACCTCTCAACTATTTGTTATTCATTTGAACTACGAGATTTTATAATACAAGGCTCATTTTGCAAAGAAGCTATTCTTCTTTTACAAAGAACCACAAAAACCACACAAATAATTTCACACAAAGGTATTTATTATTTAACCACAAAACACAACATCAGGGCTGGTTTGTAGGGTGGGTGCCTCTCTTTGTCCTCCTAGTTGTAATTTAGACATAAATATAATTAAGTACCTACCTAGTTTCATACACGAAAACAGATGCAATTGTATTACTGCGTGTGTAATGCCCGTAGTCCAGAGATCCTGAGCAGATTTTTTACACAGAAAATTCTGTTATCTTCGTAAATGTGAGGCTGGCATTTCCGGCCCTACCCAGACTGGGTGAGATTAACCCAGACTGGGTGAGATTACGATTTCCAATCCAGGACGTTAAATCAAGTAGAATCGTTGGCGTTAGGAAGGGCATCCAGCCGTAAAAAAATGTGCCACTCATTCTGTCAATATTCCTGAAAACCGGCCTTGATTTCCTGGTACATTTCCTGGTTATTAGCCAGACCGAACAAAAAGCCTCTCACCCTGTCCCTCTATCGTTCTCTCTCTCTCTCTCTCTCTTTCTCTCACACTCATTATCCCCTTACCTTAAAGAGAGAGAGAGTCTGTCCCGGTAGCTCAGTGGTAAAGGCGGCACTCTGTGAATCCAGAGATTCCAGAGGTCGTGGGTTCGAAACCCAGCCGGCACATGACAAGTTATCTTCCCATTTGGGATTTTTACCACATAATAATATGTCTTGGGCTTACTGCTGGAATAATGGGACTTTAATAGTCTTAATCGGGCAGTATAAAGAAGGCGATATTATTATTATTATTACACTCACATACTCTCTCAAACACACTCACTCTCTCTTCTCTACCTCTCTCACTCACTCTTTCTCTCTCACTCATTGTCTTTTTCTCTCTCACACTCACTCACTCACACACACAAACACACACACAGTCACTCACTATCTCTCTCTCTTTCTTTCCTCAGTTGAGGTTACAAAGGCGGTGGACCTGGGATATAATAGCCTTCGAAACCTTCTGTGTGCATTGTATTGCAATCTTTTGTTGATGCATGGATGGGGCAACTAGTTAGATGAATAATAGTTTGGATGCTGCAAGGGTCATACAGGGTTCTCCGAAAGCAGAAACTAGTCTCAATTACTAACACAATCGGTCTTATTAGTCTCAGACAATAGTCTATAATCAATAATGTATTTTAAACTAGTAGTTCAGCGAACTGTAAACCTCACACAAATTCTCTAATGAAAATATAAATGTCATATCAAGCATGAGGACATCAAGACTTTTCATTCAATACCCCACTCAGTAAAAATATATCTACCGGCCCCTTATTGTGGCCCTTTTTTGATTCTGTACCACAGTGCGGCCCCCTTAGCTTTTACGATCACAAAATTTCACTACCGAAATCAAATATTATTTTTAACGACTCTACAACATTTCAAGAGCATTGTGCTTCATTAAATAAAATTAGAAACATCATTTTTAATTTTCACGAAAACGGCCCCCATGTGGCCCCAAGTGGCCTAAATGGGCCCAACAGCAACAAGTAAAATTTTAGGACCTCAATGAACATGTTTACTAAATTTCATCAATTTTGAAGTATCCGATCGGGAGTTATCGCGGAACAGACAAACAGACAAACAAACGAAAGGCAAATCACCTACAGTATCCAAGATAGAACAGAACCTCACTTAGTGAGGTTGCTGCGCTCTCTCACTGCGATCGTTTAAAAAATGCATAAATATTCCTCTCGGTAGTGAGTACGAAGCAGTGTTTTACCTTTGAAATAGAATTCCAAATAAAATTAGTTCTATCTTGGTAGCTTACAAATTTGATCTGTGCCATTAATCCAGGGATGACAATTAAAGTATTTCTAGTATCACCCTGTATTCAGGTTTTTTTTTCTCAAAAGTTTGTCTGGTTTTTAAAATTAGGGTTGATCCAAGATCTATTCATCTCTGATACAAGGAACAGGCCTGGAATTACCTATTTATTTTGTAAAAAAGAAAGAAAAGGTATTGATAAAAAAAAGAATGTATAATTAAGTTCTGGATTCTATAGACACTTCATTTAATCTTAATAACTTCTGAGGAGTTTAAAGAAGTGGTATTTCGTCTAGTTGTATCTTACACAACCATTATGGAATTTTTTGTACTTCTTGTATAATACTTAGGTATGAAAATTCTAATAAATCATATATAAACTTTTCAATATCATCATCATAAATAAAATTTATGTTGGTCACTTTTGTGATCACATCTACTCAAAGTCGCTTTACTAAATTCACGCTGAAATCGGGACTTGAACCGCCGACCTCCAGGTTACAAGCCCGCCGCCTTATCTTGAATATGTACCTCTCCAGGGAAAATTACCTCTTTATAAGAGAAACCTGAATATAAAAGAACTGCATTTATATTATAAGACACACCTGCGAATAAGATAAAAATTTGCAGGCCAAATATATGTTCCTCTCCAGGGAAAATTACCTCTTTATACGAGAAACCTGGATATAAAAGATCTGTTTAAAACAAACCTGCAAATAAGATAAAAAATACAGGTCAAATATATGTATCTCTCTAAGGAAAATTACCTCTTTATAAACTTGGATATAAAAGAACTGCATATATTATGAGACAAACCTGCGAAAAACCTCCAGGGAAAATTACCTCTTTATAAGAGAAACCTGATCATGAGAGAAAAAAAAAAAATTGCAGTTGAAACAAATTTTCATTACTTTTGTATTTTCTCACTCTCTTTTCAATACCTTGTAATTTATTCTTAGGTATTATTCAATATTTTGGGGTTAGTGAAGTGTGATGGGATTTATTATATAGGTACAAAAAAAATGTGTGATTTATGTGAATTTAAATCTCATGTATGTGATCAATATTTAGCATTGTTGGGGTTCAAGTGCAAGTATTTAGCAAGAACACTAAGTACATATTTCCTGAGGACACAAAATCCAAACCTATTATTATGTATTTACCAACTTGATAATGATGACCCGACATTGGCACCCTACAGGGTTGTTCTTTGTGGCCAAGGATATGTTGAATGTATAATATACTTAATTTATGGGTTATTCAAACTTTATTTATTATACATTGTAGCTAGCATAAAATAGTAAATAGCACAATAGGACAGACGTATATGAAATTGCTCTCGGCAGCCTCATACATACATTAATCGGTCCACTTACTTTCAATTCGAGTCCATAAATCGGTCGCGGTGTGAATCGGACTTACCAATTCTTTTCAATGTAAATTATTAGCAACTCTTGCTTTCGCAAAATAATAATAATAATCGCATCACACACAAGTGCTAATTTTACGATGTCGTGCAAAAGCGTTGTGGATGTCGTGATTCGCGAAATATCCACACATTACGGTTTGAATTTGCACGAAAGTAGGATGGTTTTTTTTTATTTCATATTGGCAATGGCAAATCGGTTTTGGTTTGAAGGTAGGCGAACAAACGCGTGGTAGATTATATACGCACTCCTTCTATGGGGTCCACTGTTGGTTGATTGGTTGACACATATCGTGATCGCCTCAGCAGAAGGTGTTCAGAACCATCTGGGACTACCTGTGCCCACAATACCCACATAGATGAGTCTAATTGAACAAACCATCTGTGAGTGCATCTCTAAGTACGCTTATGGCATGGCCCTATGTTTATTTATATATTTTATTTTTTAACACATAGACGACCGGCATGTTTTTAGTAAGTTCTCCCGTGGGACCGGCGATGTTTAGGATATTCACAGGCGTAGTGCATGCGTGTACCACCCTTGGCACACTCGGTCCATTCCGTACAGACACGCGTGTACCACCGGTAGTACACCCAGTGGTCTAAGTGTTAAAGATGTTTCACAGCCGTTTTCGTAGCCATGAAACAGGAGCTACTGTAGACGCTTGTGGTCTGTGTTGTATCCTACCCATCCCGTAGTGTGCCTCCCCTCTGATAGGTGAGAAGTGACACAATACCTCCCAATTCTAACCCTACTGTACAAAATGAGGCATTGTCGTAGTTTTGGGCCGTGACTCGGCGAAACAGAAGAATACAGCATATACATAATATACATTACAGATTAATACTTTAGAACAGGTATTGGACACAGGGATCTGTATTTATTGCTACAGTTCATTTGCTTTTTCTTATTACACTGTAAATAAGGAAGGTCTTTAACCAGTTATTTATTCATAAAATTACAGAAAGAGGGACACAAAAAAATGACAAAATATTGGTGTTTTCCTATGCATTGAAATCGAGTGAGAATAAAAAACTAACCAAAGTTTTCAAACAAGTACTTGGCAAGCACTCAGGTCTCGTAATAACTTGAAGATCAATAAGTACGTCCTTAAGTGGTACTTCAGAGTGTCTTAATGATCAACTCCGAGATGAATAGGGATGGTAGACCAAATGTTGGCCACGAGTGCTGTTTGCTTGTTAAAATCAACGTTATGAAGTATTAAATCTACAAAAAATAAATCTTCCACACCTGTAGAACCAAGTAGAAGACATTTAGTTTATTTTATTTATCGTTTGATGAAAAATAAACTAAATTCGTAATTGAAACAGTCTTTTTTGTAGTCTTATCTACATCCATGACCATGACTCATAGCTATGACTTATAAGCCATAAAATATGAATTATTGCCAAAGGCAATTACCCAAAGGCAAATTTAGGTAGGATATCTGTATTACTGTATATATTTTATACTTTTGTTTTGGATTTTTCTTTTTATATTGTTTCCAATTTTGTACCTATAATGATTTTTAATAATTTGTTTGTACATTACTATGTTCTTATCAATAAAGTGTTAATTAATATGACTAAGATAAAAAGATTGCAATTTCTGTTGAAAATACTTGTATTTTGTAAACAAATTATTGTTGTAATTAAGTATTGTTTAATGCTCGAGGCTGATAACACCTTGTAATAAAGCATCACTTCAGAGCTGGCCACTTTTGGGTCTCGCTACCCTACGCTTGGCATTAGTGCATTACTTCTCACAAGATAATAAGTAGGTGCACTTCCACCCAACCAAATACCGCCTCTACAACACCTTAAGACTGTCTCTCTCTCTCTTTCTCTCCAAACTTGTTTTCGTTTCAAACAGATGGATATTAATTAATGAGTTCCGAGCAAATTACAGGCGAACAGAACACAGTCGGTCTGAAAAGTTCCGCACAATAAATCAAACTTGTCGCATGCAAAAATAATAATAATGAGTACAATGGTAACAAACTGACAATGATAACGGGCAGCTCCAGGGCCAAAGTGTCTTTCCTCAGCAACGGATTTTCCTCGCTATACAACGAGGGAATGCAACATCGATTTTGGGTACACTGCCTAGTGGGAAATCTTTGGAAGAGATATTTCTTATTGACTAGTGGTTGATTTATTTTATGAAATACATAATAATGGCGAACCTGAAAGTTGAATCCAATAGACATCAGCACTGATCCAATAAACATCAATTTGGCGATTATCAGAGTGAGAGGGTTTTCTGAGACTAATGCCTGTTTTATTCAACTTGTCATCCACGCTAACGCTGTGGCTTGGCTTTATCGAATTTGTTCCTGTATTTGGGACACAGTCTGTACTTGGTCCTTAAGAAGGAGTTCCCAGCTTCTCAGACTGAATCTGAGTGAGAGAGAGAGAGAGAGAGAGAGAGAGAGAGAGAGAGAGAAAGAGAGAAAGAGAGAGAGAGAGAGAGAAAAGTAAATTTACTCCTAATGTTTTTAATGTTTCTCTTTGAGAACTTCAAGATCATTCTTTCTCTCTCTTTTTTTCACAAGAACAAAATTAAAAGACTTTTTTAAATAACATTGTACCTACTATAAAAAAAAATAAAAATGCAAGAGTTAATTATGCAAATTCAATAGTAAAGTTGAACAAAGACAAGAAATTTTTCATGCCTGAACGTCTTTAACAACAGCTAGGTCATTGAAGAAACTCATCCAACCTGAGTGGGGCCGGGAATAGCCAGCACCAAAATGTGTCAGATTTGTACATTCATAAATCAAATACCAACTTGGGACTCGAACTATCGACCTCCAGGTCACGAGTCCGCTGTCTCAATGAGCGAACGCTGGTAGTCAAGTGGTTAACGCGCTAGTCTGGTAATCCCGGTAGCGTAGGGATCCGTGGGTTCGAATCCCACCCGGTGCATGAATCTTTCCTCATTAATACCTATGACTTTGTGGTCACATTTTTTTTTTTTTTTTAAAGATGAGTGTTTCACAGCCTTTTTTATTTCGTAGCCATGAAACAGGAGCTACTGTAGACGCTTGTGGTCTGTGTTGTAGCCTGCCCATCCCGTAGTATGCCTCCCCTCTGATGGGCGAGAAGTGACACAATACTTCCCATTTAGGTGCTGGGTCAACACGAGCGCACCGGAAGGTATCCCTTACAAACAATTGTAACCAAATTAAGAATACAAATTTCTTGTCGGCACGGGGGATCGAACCCAGGATCTTCCGCATGGCAAGCGAGTGCTTAACCACTGAGCTAATCGCGCGCTTATAAGACTCTGAGGGTTAAGTGGTAGAAAATGCTTTGAGCATTAACCTCGCCTTGTGGACCTTCTACCAAAGAGTGTTGTTATTATTATTATTATTATCGAACTACTGACCTCGGTATATAATAAATACATACTTAATAAAATTGTTAAATTCCTAAATACATAAATTTATCTCTTCTTGTCCAAAGTTATGTTGGAACTACTGTTCGCGGAATTTGGAGCGCAAATATCTGAAATTCCATTGTACCATTTCCAAGAATCTAGATATATTGGAAATACTTTACTCTAGAAATATATGCGAAGAAATAACAACTTTGCAATTTACTACATAATATAGAAATATAATGTAGATATATTATATGTATATTAATTTATACCAGCATTTATTTTATCATTCGTATACCTAATGTCTAAGTATAATATAATATGTTGTATATTATAATAATTATTAATTATAAATAGTAGCATTAGTAACGTTAGGTATATATAATATTTTATATAAAACTAGGATTCATTATTATTTTATTTTTGTTGCTTTAGTAACATCTACTGCACAATATTGTACACAGTAGGTACCTATAGTTACCTAGATATACGTATTACGTATGATAATAATATTTTCTTTACAGTTATGAAATATTTCGTATTTTAAATTTTGGTCAGTTATCTTGATTCTTAACTCATGTAATCTAAGATTTAGTTTTTTTTAAAGATATACTCAATTATTTTATTTTCACTAAGTGGTACAGTCTATTTTTGGTATTTATTAGGAGTGTAATGAGAAAGGACCGAGACACCAAGAAAAAACCATCAAGTTTTTGGCTAGCAGTTAGTAGTAAAAATATTTGTTAGAAACATTTTAAGATGTCACCCAAGATTTTAAGATGTCATTATAAGATAGCTAGTTAGATGACGTCAAGAATGAATTATTGTAATTGTTTAAAAGTCAAAAGTCACTGTCAATTTTGATTATTCCTACAAACCATTATCATAATTTCTTTCTCTTAAATTCTGCTGAAATACTTCACAGTTGAACTTTCTTTTTTATTCTATCTCATTCAGTCATTGTTTTTACTCTTTTTTCCTTAAGAATACCTAGGTATATTGATTGTATTAAGGTTATCTTATTTGTGTTGATCATAATTGTGATATCACAACAAATCAAACTCGTTCACTAAATATTTCCTTAACTTAGAACTTGAACCACCGGCCTCTAGGTTACAAGTCCGCCGCTTTATCGATGAAGCTACTGAGTTCAGTAACTGAGATATTTACCTATTTTTTACTCAATAATATTCGTATATTATACATATAACTGTTATATTGTATAATATACGAATATTATTGAATGAAAAGTAATTGGATTTTTTTAAAAATATTGTACTATTTTTTATCTCAGAAAATAAATATATGGCCATGCCTCGGTTACAGCGATCTCTTCCACCCAACGCTAACTTTCCTTCTCTCTTTCTATTCTACTTTCTTTCTCTCTCCTTCATTTCAGGGCGGCATCGGCACTGTGCAAGTGTGCACCGGTTCAACCGGTGACTCGATCAACTCCCGCTGTCCCATTGATCTAAATTATCTTCTCGAGTTTTAATTAAAACAGTGAATTTAAAACTTGACCATTGTCTCATTGCCTTCGGAATTTTTTTTATGTACTTTTTTGGCCACCATAATTTCTCCAAGGAATTCGTCAGTGGAATTGTTCAAAAACTCATATAATTATTATTATCATCACAACTTAATATTATTATTATTTATCATCATATTAGTATGAGTAGTCATCGTGGCGGTGGCCTAGACTTGCACGCACAGTGACCTGGGTTCGAATACCAGGGGAGTCGCAATTTTTCTGCTCTGTACTTTGGATGTTGTGGGGTCCAATCATACCTCGTGAGGAGAAATGAGTATTAATGTGAACAGTGGCGGAAATTTGAGCACATGATACACCAAAATAAAAAATATTATATAAGAGAAACAAAAAAAAGCCTACAATTCTGCGCTACTAACTAAAATTGTGATATTATAACAACACAAATTTATCTTTGGCGCCGAGTTCCGGCCCGAAAAGAAGTACGGCAATGCCTCATTGTGTAGAGTAGTCGTAGAAGAAATAAATATAGGGCCATGCCTCCCTTGTGCCGTAACTCGGGTTCAAGCGTTGAATTTTTTTTTTGTTTTTTGTTTTAGCTCTTGGTATTAAGTAAGTATGATTTTCTTTGTGGTGAAGCCCAAGGCCACTTTACATTTTTTGTGGGTAGCGCAGCATTACAAAGAGCTTCCTTCACATTTCGAATTCCACAACATTAATTTCTTTTTACTCTGGTAATGCCGCCACTGGTCGTTACTCATACAAGTAACTACTCATTTTTACAACCTCAGGAGGTATGACTGGACCCCGAACATCCAAGTACAGAGCAGAAAAAATCCTGTCCCGCTGAGGATCGACCCCTGGTCACCGTGCGTGCAATGCCTAGCGCGCTAAGTCACTCGGCGCCTAGCGCGCTAAGTCACTCGGCAGCGCTGACTGTTATGCTCTTGTTGAGAAGCTGTGATTGCTACTATGTTGAAAGAAAGCAAAAACTGGTTGCTGAAAGAAAGCAAACAACAAGCAAAACTGCTTGTTGTTACTATTATTGTAGCTACTGTTGTTACTATTGTTAATTTTTCTTCTTTTTTTTGTTGTCTTTTAAGCATCCGATTTCTTCTGATTACCTACGTTCCAAAAGTACCTAACGGAACAGATGATTATTTGTGGATTTTATTTCAACAGTTTCTAATCAATTTCGATAATTGTGAAAGAATAGCTGCCGGTTTTTGGTTTAATTGTGCCACTTGGATTTTATGTCTTTGCGTCTTCTTTATCTTTTTTAAGTGGGGAACAGGTTCATGCGCGGATATAGCCCTCTTGTACTGGGGGGGCACAATCGCACAATATACCTCACTAGCGGGTTGCACCCGCTGCATTGCAAGCCCAACACACACACACACACACACACACAAAATGTCAATATTTTTCGTGTTACCCATCCATTTTAAGATCTTACTCGACTTAGCTCAAGAACGGCTCATCAGAATTTCGTGATTGTTATCCCAAATGAAAGCTTGAACCCTTGCTTAAAACTTTCTCATTTCGAGGTGATACACCACCGCCGCGGCGCCGTCACGACAAATTTCGAGAAAAAATGTCATTTAGGTCGAAAAATGTGATTTTTTTGTGTCACCCATCCATTTTTGTCCTTACCCCGTGCATTGCCGGATTTCAAGGCGTGGGCCCCCAAAATTGTACTGAGTTTTTTCTAAAAAAACTATTTTTAGAACCTTGAAATCGAAGCCAAGTGTCCTGAGCCAATCCATAATACATAGTATCCAAAACAACGTTTATAACACTGAAAGCAATTTTTTTTCCGAATTATAGTAGAAATATCTAAATATGTATTATGAAAAGAATATGTGTAGAAAGATGTCATGTGTAGAAACTAGATCATCGATTACTATGGAGATTTTATTGCTAGTATTGAATTCTACTTTTAAAAATAAAAGTATAATTCCAAACTATCAAAAAACACTTCGAAAATGCCCAAAGATTTTTTTCTTTTAATGGTACTAGAGTTGCACATCTAGAAAAACAATCCAAAACATCAAGATAAGTCATCGCCGGCGCCGCAGGCGAAATTTTTGCAAAGTTATGCGGTAAAGTACTCGGAAAATAGATACAAAAAGATATCTTGAAAAAACCATTAAAACACTTTATGGGTTTGATGGCAGAGATTACCTAAGGCGATAATCACGTCCTTTGTCAATATTATTCTTTTCAAATACAAGTATTTATATTATATTTATTTATTATACATATAAAGAGCCGCATGCAATAATAGGAAAATAGAGATCTACCTATTTTTATATTATGTGGTCGATTTTTAAGGGGGGCCCCGTGGTTTTTCCTTGAATATTTTGCTCAACTGGCTGTGATTTTATTTAATATTAAAAACCAGAAAAACCAATTTAAAGGTCATTCAAAAACACTTTTAATCTGTGTAAGCTGCCCGAAACGCGGGGCCCCCAAAACCGCGGGGAACTTGACATCTACCAAATCCGCTATATGGTTAGGTAATCCGCTAGTGTCTATGTGGTTGATCATTGTTGATTCGAGGAGTAGATAGTAATAGGTGGCCTTGCGTTTTTCTTTCAATTTATGTACTTTGCTGTGAGTGTGTGTTTTTTTCCCTTTTATTTCTTCTTCTTCTTCTTACTCATTATCCAAAAATACCTAGTGCAAGCTTTTAGAAAACTCATAATATCTAGTGTAAGCTGCTCAAGTGCGGGGCCCCATTGGCACCTGCCAAATCCGCCATATGGGTGATCCGGCACTGACCCCATGTAGCTTAATCCTAGAGATATATTCCCTGATCTAAATGGACCTATAGGTAAAATTTCAGGTTTTTCGGAAAATCTGTGTGGATCTGACAACTTTATTATTGAGTTATTACTAATTAGTCTTACAATTGGGAATTATTTTGGGGCCCGTGCCCCCAACTCATTGAGATCATTTTTTTTTTTTTTTTTTTAACGGGATTAGGTATAATGAAATTCGAGAAACATCGCTTGCCGAAAAAAACTGGGGGGGCACGTGCCCCCCGTGCCCCCCCCTATATCCGCGCATGAACAGGTTTCTGTTTGATTGAATTCAGCCGATGTGCGAATTCGTGGTGAGTTATACTTGCGACTTATGTGAGACCAATCGAGATTTTCTCTTGTGATAATTCTTATTCTTTTACTCTGTCTTATCCCCCTTAAGCAAGGTCGAAGTTGTTCAACGTCATGGTTGAGGTTGGTTGGTTTTGGCACATTTTTTACGGCTGGATGCCCTTCCTAACGCCAACGATTCTATTTGATTTAATGTCCTGGATTAGGACGGCAGCTACCCACATTAACCTCACCCAGCCTGTGGGTAGGGCCAAGATGCGACTACATTGTCACATCTCGAAGGAGGTTTTACCCTCCGTGCGCTGAAAACTCACAAACCTGCTACACATATGCCATCGACTTTATTTAAAATAAAATAAATTAGACACATCCGAGAGAGAAATAAATTGATAATATAATTATTTAAAATGCATACAATAGCGGCTGTCTACCTTTGGTAGATTGCTAATACATAGCAAGAATACATCAATCCAGAAGATATTAACTTTTAGGTTATTCGGTATCTATATTTAATATAAAATATACCGAAATTCAAAGTCATTCTAAGTAAAGTAAAGAAATGATTTCTGCCGGCGTCGATGGCACTTCAAATACACCATTTTTTGCTCTGTAACTGAGGGTAAGTACGTTCAGCGAACATAGGACTTAGATAGGTGACCCTTCATATTCAAACTCTCGTGATGATATTCCCAACCCCTCCCAGTCTCCAGTGGATGGAGGGTAAAACCCCCGTCACAAATGAACTAGATGCTAAGGACTCAAGGATCCGTTTAGCAAAATAAATCTTCTTTTACTTTGTTTTTTCCCAAACCTACATCAAGTCGGCATCATAAACAAGATAAATCTTAATATATAAATGTCAAAGTCACTGACTGACTGACTGATCATCGCTCTACAGCCCAAACCGTAAGTCCTAGGAAGCTGAAATTTGGTAGGTAGCTTTGTCTTATAGTCTAGATGTGCAATAAGACGGGATTTTTCGAAATTCCCACTACAACACCTGCCATTGGCGAAAAAGGATTTTTTGCTTTCACGGCCATGCCTCGGCTCGCAAAGCGGCGACAGCCCGCTTGTAAATAATAATAAAAAGTTCTAAAAGTTGTAAAGTAATCAAGAACCTATTCATCGTAGAAGATACCTACATATTATCATCATCTTCAATTCTTCAAATCCCAAACAGATTAATATCAAAAGTTCCCAGACATAACTAGATGAAGATGGAGACATGCAAGGATACAATGTGGAATGAGGAGACATCAAACATAATACCAAACAATGAGGCGACACAGATAGTTGCTTCACAACAAAAGACGGTTGGAAAACAAAAAGCAAACAAAGGGATAAACCATGAAACCGAAATAAAAGACAATGGAGAAGAGAGAAGAAAAGTTGACGGAGATGTTTTGGAACGATGATAAAAGTGTTTAATGCAAGACAAGGAGGAACACAAGGAAAAGATAAAATTGAGTAAGATGGAATTATAAATGTAGGACAGACAATTGAGAAGAAGACAGAGAAAATAAAAAGATGATGGAAAAGTAAGATATTGATAAAAGAATTTTCTAATGCAAGACAAGAAAAAACACAAAGTAAAGATGAAATTGATGAAGATGAAATTATGAACTGCCAAAGTAGAACAGACAATTGAGAAGGAGAAAATAAGAAGAAGAAGGAAAATGATAATTGTCACCAGAAAGTTTCAAAAGTAAAAAAAAAAAAAACGAAACACAAGAGAAAGATATTGATAGAGATGAAATTATTAACTACCAAAGTAGAACAGACAATTGAGAAGGAGAACACAGAAGTTAGCAATGAAAGACTGTTCTCTGTCTAAAGCTTTTGGCCTCATCCAGCCTGATATGGACCGGAAACAGCTAGCACCACGAGGGTTCGAATTTGAATGGTCATCCATCCAAGTCCTAGCCTCGTTGGCTGATGCTTAACTTCAGTGACAGAATGAGAACTGGTGCATTCAACGTGCCATCGACTCTTGCACCTCATGATGGTTGATTGCACATAAAAATATGTGGCTCAAGACCAGCCAACTTTTCATCTGCAGTTGGCTGGAGACCATCACTACCCCCAGCTGTAGGCATGATGGTTACAACAACAACATAACTCATCTTCATCATTACCCATCTTGTTCTTGTATCTTTACTCAACAAGATGCTGAATACAGATTACCTTATTCTGCCAAAATAAGATGAAATACATGTACACAATATGTACATACATCTCTCACTCCTTCCTCGCTACTGCATATCTCTCCTTTGTAGGCATATGGTACCAACTTATTTTATACTTATGTATAGAACCGACCTCAGTAGCTTGATCGATAAGGGGGTGAACTTCTAACCTGGAGGTCGGTGGTTCAAGTCCCGGATTCAACGTAGATTTAGTAATGCGAGTTAGAGTCATTGTGATATCACGAAAGTGGTTATATGATAACTTATATGTGCATAGAAATAATTATATACACAATACATATCTACCTTACTGTCTGCTCACAAATATAAATACGTAATTGAATATGTACGGTCTGAATCTATGAAAAAACATATAAGTACATTACCTGTTGTACGGATTCAACGTATATCTGGACTGTCTAAATCCAGCATTATATAAGTATACATAATGATTCATAGCTATTGTCTTTAGGTAAAGGCATATATTATGTTGCAGGAACTTCCCGATTTCAAAAATTAAATAAAGATGTATAAAGAGCCTGGATATAGGTCTTTAGTCTGTATTACGTAATTGCAGCATTATTGTTGCGTGTAAACAGAGCTAAAAAAAAAAAAAAAAGAAACTTCTAGAAGTTTCCGAGTACCTTAGGAAGAACTAAAATTTTCTAGAGTGCTTGTGACTTTTTAATTCTTCAGTAATTTCTAATATTCCTATAAGCTAGGAGGTAACAGACAGCCAAAATCTGACACGATTCACGCTGCTCTTGAACTCACCCGGAATCGATCACGGCTTTTGCGGATAGTGCTACAATTTTGCGGATAGTAGATGTTTGCCGCCCTCAGCCGCTTGGGAACTTCTAGAAGTCCCTGAAATCGGGAAGTTCCTACAACATATACAGTATATTATGTAGGTATAATGAATATAAACTATATATTATTGTCTAAAGTGCAGTGGTCGCACCACAATGAGACCAACTGAGATCTGGGACTCTTGAGATACCGACGCATGAGGATACACAATAGACCCGACAGAATAGTTGGATCCGTGGAGTATTGTGCCCGCGGGTCACAAACCTACTTTAAGAATATACAGGACTGGTCACAAACCTACTTTAAGAATATACAGGACTGGACAAAATATGTTGAGTGTACTATGTAATTGTGTGTAGGATTGACCAAAATTTGGTTATGAAAGAAAATATATAAAAAAGAATCATTCTAATATTTATAGAAAATAGATGTAAAAGAAAAAAACATTACTAAAACACTTTATTTTTTCTTATTTAACATACTATCAAATAATTTGATTATAAACACACATTTCATTATTTGACCTTATTTTTCTGTCAAAAACTTCATAAAGCTTCTTGACCTTTGCAAA
Organism: Bactericera cockerelli; assembly: GCA_024516035.1. Lineage (NCBI taxonomy): Eukaryota > Metazoa > Arthropoda > Insecta > Hemiptera > Triozidae > Bactericera > Bactericera cockerelli. The sequence goes on along the minus strand of CM044964.1, from coordinate 23,302,791 downwards.
AATTCAAAAAAGAATCTTTGCTAATAATCCCTAATAAAATTAGTTCAACCCCTCACTTTGGTTTGCTTGAGGAAAAATATTCGCAGGGTTTAAAAACCAAGAACCCCATTTAACAACGAAATAAGAGGTTCATTTTTATGAGGGTAGCCTTTGAGTGCCCATTTTATGACAAAATTAGGGGTTTGTTTTCGAGATACAAGACAAGCCGCCATAGAGGAATATTTCGCATTTCGGGATTAAAATCTTTGAGTAATTTGAGAGCAGAATAGTTATAAATAGAAGCTTGACAGTTATCATATTCCGTTCTCTCTCTCTCACCTCTCACTCTCTCTCTCTCTCTCTCTCTCTCTCTCTCTCTCTCTCTCTCTCTCTCTCTCTCTCTCTCTCTCTTCAAAACATATTCTAACTGAGGGGATATTCTAACATAATTATTCTCTTTCAAGGATATAAACCTTGCAATATATTCTCGTACTAAAAAAGGTCACAACATTGTTCAGTGTTAAAAATCCTACTGCAAGATTTTATAGACGTTTTTTCGATGGTCGAGCAATTCAGGCCCTAATATTTGACCTTATGAACTTATCAGAGCATAATTTTATTATGACCATGCATAAGCACATAATTATGTACATACCTAGGTACAATGTACATACTCGTACATACACATGATACATACATAATTACCTAATAATGGTGTAATGACACCAAAAAAACTGCCGGAAGAAAACTCTTGTGTTCTGAGATGTAAATTTTCAGTTACCCCGAAAAAAAAAAAAAAAAAATGAGACATCTTCTTGAGAAACAATTAAATTATTTTTATTAATCATTCTTGAGTTT
>CM044964.1:23143843-23301854 GCA_024516035.1 Bactericera cockerelli | reverse complement strand
TATTTGTAAACTAGGTAGGTATGTGAGTGTAGGTATATAAACGTAATGTGTTATACTTTCTATATGTTTTGGTCTACATATATTATTATATTATGTGGTATTTTATGTGTTCTTTTAATTCTCTTCTTGTGTTCTGTTAATTAATACCAGGTTTATTGTTGCTTCTTGTTGTTGTTGTTGTTTTAGCAGCCCTAGGTTGTTAATAATACCAACAGTTATTCCTATCACCGTGATTTAGATATTGTATTCTTCATTATTTTGTTGTTGTTTTTGTTGCTCTTGATACCAGCTTAATTGTTGTCATCGCCGCTCTCGGTTTGAGATTTATGATGCTTTTAGTTCTGCTTACGAAATCTCTTCCTACTGAAGACGATTCGTCTCCAGGGATTGTTGAATGGCTCTGCCTAATTCTATTTTGAGGGCTCACTTTTGATAGCTCTCTTTCGACGATGTTGAATTACATTATTTGAGCTATGTACACAAAGAAACCAAATACCCAAAGAAATCGACAGAAGTTTTAGCCACTCTTCGCTAGGCAAACACCAGCTATTAAATTAACCTCACCCAGGCTGACTGCGAACGGCAATAGCCAGCATAACATTTATTCCTCGCCACACTCAACGTTGCAACGTTGTTGTCAACGTGCCATTTCCACTATCTTACACTGAGCTCTTAGGACAGAACTATAACACAAGTTTAGAATTAAGATATTATTATTATAAAACACTTTATTAGAAGAACCTAGTTATATACAAACAAATAATGGTAAAAATTAAAATACAAAATGACAAAATTAATATAAACAGGAAGAAAATAAACAAAATATATAATATACACTTATGTCCTAATTAAAGGGCGGGGTTATTCTCTATGGTAATCTCTTCCACCCAACCCATAAGATAAGCCAGACTGTCCCTTAACTCGGGCTATGGTGTGCTGTGATTGGTTGAAAGTCCAACCTGATGGCGTGCTTCTCTTCTCCCCTTTTTTTTTTTTTTTTAAAAAAAAAATAGGGTTTAACGTCGCTTTCAACGGCATGATCATATCACGACGGGGGTGTGACCCTCCCTTCGCAGGAAACTCACGAGCCTGCTACCCACATGACCTTCACCCAGCCTGGGTTGGGTCGAAATGCCAGCATCACGAAGTCTTCACCTCGCTGGACGTTGATTCACTTCGGTGATCTCACGAGAACCAGTGCCTTCAACGCGCTATGAACGCTGCACGCTTGCTTCCCTTAACCCCAATTCCCTTAACTTGCTTCCCTGTTTTAAAGTTTAGCCCTTAAAGGGTTAACTCTCGACTGAATTAGTTAATTTTGATTCCTAAATAGAGATTACAAATAATATTTTAATATCCATTCCGCGCGATGGCTTTCAATATCTCCCTTTGTACAAATTTATCTTCTAAATACCTACCCCTCCCTCTTTCCTCACTCACTCATTTGTCTCCTCAGGAGAACCACCTTCAGCAGCTCGATCAATGAGGTGGACTCATAATCTGGAGGTCCGTGGTTCGAGTTCCAAGAATGGCAATTTTTTTCAGCAAGCTGATTTTGATTGATTATAGCGATTGTGATTGACACAAATTAATATAATTATCATATTATAGTTTATTAGGTAAGATAAAGTAAAAAACACTGCCAATTATGGACACAATACTTCCTCGTGATTGCTTCACATTGTAAACACGTGCCAATTTTGAGATTTTATAGAAAATTACTTGTTTCTCCAAAACGGCTCTACCGATTTTCTTCAAATTTGTTTTATATGGTAGAATATCGTTTTTCTACAATCTGAATTCCACAAAAATTCTATATCGGCAAGTCGTGGTCCTTATTTTTTTACTTTTTTGTGCGAAATTTCGGATTTTCTTAAATATCAGAGTCAAATTATAATTAATTTAAAAATAAATATAAATAACCTATGTTAAACAATAATATGCATATTCTTACAAAATTTCATCGAAATCGGGTGTACCGTTCACGAGATATAAGCGTTTAAGTAAAAAGTTAGTGGTCAGGCGCATGGTCTCTTTCACCCAGAACCGCTGGTATGAATTCGATGAATTTAAAATGGAACCATCTACAGAATGTCTCCTAAATGTGTGCAAAATTTCATCAAAATCGGTTGAGTAGTTTCCGAGATTTGCGCGTTACAAGGAATCGTTTTAACAGACCGACAGACCGACACAAAACCAAATTTACTCAGTAGGTTATGAAACGTCCAGAAATATGAAAAAAATTGAAATCGGAGCAAAAAAATATTTTTTTTTACAAAAACGAACACAATACTTCCGATTTCTAATATTAGAAATTTCTCGGAAGTAATATATACAGTAAAATACAATGAAATTATAACGAAAAAATAAATAGATTGAACAAAGAAACAAGAACAAAAAAGAGAAGAAAGCTAATGTCCGATCTAAAGGGCGGGCTTAATGCCTATGGCAATCTCTTCCACCCAACTCTTTAATGATAACTACTTCAAATCATTTTTTTAACTACGATTTAATGTCGCTTTCAAGTTGGGTAGCCAGCAGTTCGAGGGTTCGAATTTGAATGTACACCCCATCCAAGTCCTAGCCTCGCTGGACGTTGCTCAACATCAATTACTGAATGAGAACTGGTGCATTCTACGTGCCAGGGACGCTGGATCTAATCATGCTTAATTTTTGTAGGTGCAATACAAAACGAAGAAAAAAAGAGCTGTATATTTCAGCAAAAAAATCAAGAAAATTTTGTGCTGTTTCTTCTCTAAAATTTTACGGTGGGGAAAAATTATCTCCAATTTCTTTGAACAGTAGTTTTTGTTCTTGTTTAAAAATCAGAATGTTTCGTTTTATCAAAGACTTGCAGTGTGCTATCTTTACATCAGTGGCGAAGTGTGCTATCTTCACATCAGTGGCAAAGTGTGCTATCTTTACATCAGTGGCGAATTGTGCTATCTTTACATCAGTGGCGAAGTATGCTATCTTTACATTAGTGGCGAAGTGTGCTATCTTCACATCAGTATCGAAGTGCGCTATGTTCACATCAGTGGCGACGACAGGGTTTTAACTTATCTGATCTCTCTACAACCATTGTGCATCGTACAAGCTACCCAAATTAACCTCACCCAAATTAACCATAGAACTCAAGATCTCTTAGATCACGAGCAGAAGCTACATTCGTTACACAACGGAGGCATGAAATAGTCACGCCAAGCGCACTAGACTTGCACACCTGGGGACGTGGGTTCGATCTCCACCAGGACAGAATTATTTCTGATCTGTACTTGGATGTTCAGGGTCCAATCATACCTTCTGAGTAAAAATAATAACTGTTTAAAATGTGAGCAGCGACCAGTGGCGTGATTTTAGATAAAATTAAGAGGAAGGATTATAAAGGGACGGAAAAGTTCAATAGTTCTGCGCTACCCACTAATATTGTGATTTATTTAAGAAGTTTTTTTTAATAAGAAAAAGAATTTTCTTTGTGGTGAAGCACAAGGCCTCTTCACAATTTTTGTGGGTAGCGCAGCATTACTAAGAGCCTCCTTTACATTTCGAATTATTCTATTACATTAATTTCTTTTTACTCTGGTAATGCCGCCACTGGTCGTTACTCATACAAGTAACTACTCATTTTTCCTCACGAGGTATGAGTGGACCCCGAACATCCAAGTACAGAGCAGAAAAAATCCTCCCCCGCTGGGAATCGAACCCAGGTCACCATGTGTGCAATGCCTAGCGCGCTAACTCGCTCTGCCACAGTGACTACTAAGTTTTTTTTTTTTTTTTTTTTTTTAATAGGCTTTCTATTTTATGGCAGGATTCTCATTGGAGTGAGCTCTTTCACCCAACCATTTCACCCAAATCTTCGCCACTAGCTTGAGGCGCATCTTGGTGGCGTGGACTATCCACCCCCAAGTTTTCCCGTAGCTCCGCCACTGTATCCACTACCTACTCCTCCTCCAATCATTGCACAATGTTTTCGAGAGCTTCCCATTGTGACGTCATGTCCCTCTCTGTCTCACTCTCTCTCTCTCTCTCTCTCTCTCTCTCTCTCTCTTTCTCTTTCTCTTTCTCTTTCTCTCTCTCTTTTTCTTTCTCATTCTCTCTCTCTCTCTTTCTCTTTCTCTTTTTCTTTCTCTTTCTCTCTTTCTCTTTCTCTTTCTCTTTCTCTTTCTCTTTCTTCTCTTTCTCTTTCTCTCTCTCTCTCTCTCTCTCTCTCTTTCTCTTTCTCATTCTCTTCTCTTTCTCTTTCTCTTTCTCTTTCTCTTTCTCTTTCTCTTTCTCTTTCTCTTTCTCTTTCTCTTTCTCTTCTCTTCTCTTTCTCTTTCTCTTTCTCTTTCTCTTCTCTCTTTCTCTTTCTCTTTCTCTCTCTCTCTCTTTCTTCTTTCTCTTCTCTCTTCTCTTCTCTCCTCTCCTCTCTCTTCTCTTCTCTCTCTTCCTTCTCTCTATCTTCTCTCTCCCCTCTCTTCTCTCTCCTCCTCTCTCTCTCTCTCTCTCTCTATCTTCTCTCCCCTACTCTCCCCCTCATCTCATCTCCCCAACACACACACACAACCCCTCGTGTGCTAAGGATGATCCGTGACTGATATCACTGACTTTTGAAATTGAAATGAGGACAAAGATAAGAGGGGTGAGAGTGAGAGGGTAATAATAATAATTTGTAATATTTAGGCAATAATACATAATATAATAGGGTAAATGGCAAAATGGCGGGTGAAATCCGTGACAAACTTGTATAAAAAAATGATAATATCTAATCGTGAAATAATATTATGTTTTGCTTAATCCAAGCAGACATAAATCTCAAAATTTTGGCAAGTTACCGTGTACACGCGAAAATTTGAGTTTGAAATATTTGCATTTTGTCATTTTATTTGCCGTATTTTTGGGCTTACGTTTATTTGACAGGCAGGTATAGTGTATGTATACGCGACATAATATATTATATCTATGTACAGTACAAATAATTATTATAACTATGAAAAAATGGAAACAATATACACAATAAAAAGGGAAAACAATAGAAAAATACGTATAGTTATATAAACATATGTCCTAACTATCTGGCGGGTTTATTGCCTGGGGCAATCTCTTCCAATCAACCCTTGGAGTTCCCTATCTTGATATTTTAACTATAGTATGAAAAAGAAACCAAATAAATAATAATAAATAAATGAAAATATGTACAAAAATGTTATAAAAAAAAATTGAGCTACTTACTAAGGTCTCAATTCTCATCAAAATAATCTCGAAGTTTAGATTGAAGACGTTTATTTAGACACAAGAGAGAGTAGACAGTCTAGACAGGACATAATATAGGTATGTCGAAATTTACGCCACTTGGTATTTTCCAAAGACTTGAGTGTAATCTTGAGTTTACATGAATAATCTTCGGTATTACCTAGGTATATCAGTGTCAGTACATATAACCGGATTTGTTAAAAATGTTTTAAGATGAACTCTGTAAGAAATAGGATTATTTTTGGATCATAACATTCATAACACAATATTTGGAATTCGAAGTCGCACTGCCAATTTACATTATTATGAAAAACCTGTTTTGTCCAATATTTCCGAATTTATTACTAAAGAAACTGAATCAAGTTTAATTAAATTTTCTGAATAACCAAGCCTTATGATCATCGAAGTTAAGCAACGTCCAGTGAGGTGAAGACTTCGTGATGCCGGCTATTCTCGGACCCATCCAGGCTGGTTGAGGTTAATATAGGTTGTGGTTTGTAGCTTACCTACATAACATAATTAAAATAATTATAAAAAAAAATCTTTCCTAATTATAAGATAAGGAAAGTAAATATAAAAAATGGTTCAGTCCATTTTTTGATGATCAAAAATAAATTTAAAAAAATTATGATTACGGTGAATTATCTGCAAACGATATAAAAATAATAATAACACTCTTTAGTGGAATGTAAAGAGTGTTATTATTATATCTTAAATAATGAGGAAAATTTCATGCACTGGGTGGGACTCGAATCAACGGATCCCTACGCTACCTACATTACCAGACTAGCGCGTTAACCACTGACACTAGTGCACGATAATATTACAAAAACACTAAAATACCTAGTTGTTACACATATTTTATTGTTATGTTTTATATGGTAAATAAAGTAATATATAATTTGTAATATATAGTAAATTTGTAAATAAAAAACACTCACTATTAAAAAACCTTTTTGGAGAAGTGTTTTATATATTGTAAAAATAAAACTATTAAAAATTAATGTTCTTTATTTTTTTGTACATATTTCTTTTTTTTAATTTATTGTTATTAATTTGTGTTGTTGATTATTTGGTAAAAAAATAAAGTGTTAATATAATAAAAAAATGTACTAGGTATTATCAGTCCAAACATAAATTTATAGTGTAGGTATAGGTGTTTAGCGCACGTGAGCTAAAGCTTAAAGTCAGCTTAAAGCTTCAGAGGAGCTTTGAACTAAATGGCACTCGGTAGAAAAAATAATAATATATCAGAAATCATTATTATTTATGAGAGTCGTATTAGCAGCAGTACGACTTTTAGTAAGCCGGATGATTCCCACCCAGTGCAACATTTTGCCTCACAGTGTTGCAAAGAGTTTCGCAACGTTTATGTCTCAAATATTGAATGAGAGCAGTGTTGCAAAACGTTGCGAAATCTCGCTCAACGCATATTTCATCTTTGCTGGGGTTTCTTGGAAATTTCGGGGGGATTTTGTCCCCAACCCCCCCACCCCCCTGGCTACGCCACTGCTTAACACGCCCTCTGGTGGGAATTTCAACCAATCACAGCGCATTTATATCAGCTGTAAGATGTTCGTGGCCTTTATCAACAAATCCTAGATATTGTATAATCGGAAAAATAGACACCAGGCAAAACAATACTTAATCCTGTCATATTACTTCCGAAAATTGTCTAATATTAGTCATTGGAAGTAGTTTTAGTAATAAGTACCAAGCAGTTGAAGGCGACGTTAAACCCAAATTAAAAAAAAAAAAATAATCCTTTTTCATAATTCAGCCCTTTCGATCTCGTTAGATTCTAAAGGAAGCATGCAACATTGCGAAACATCAGAATGTTGCGCGCAGTGAGAAGACACGCTAAATACCTACGTGGTAATAATGATGATGTTTGTTGTGCTACTAGAACCACTTTAAACACCTAGTACTTGTACTAATAATAATAATAACTCATGTGGTAAATTCCAGAGCGTAGTGTAAGTTGATGATTTATGGACGGATAATGGAGAGGAGATCTCTGAGCTTTGGACTCAGGGTTCGAGCCTAGGTGGGGGCACTAAACTGGACACTGTTTGTCATCCCTTTTTTTGTCTTTTTATATTTTTAAAAGTGACCATGACCATTATTTAAAGAAAAATCTGGTGTGACACCACACGACTTTCCTTATCACTCGAAGAGAAGTCTAATTCCACCACTGGTGACTCAAGGGTAACATATAGTTAAAAATTAATGTCAAATTCGTAATCAGCTCCTCAAAGTCATTGGATTTGATATGTCACAACCACCATCTAGGGTGAATAATAGAAAAAGTTAATCCAAGGGGGTTGTTGGTTCCCACCCAAAATACCGGTATTTTGGGGCCCGGTTCCAAAAAGAAACCTGGATCCAGTTTAAGAGAACTGTATAATAAAGGCTGGATATAAGAGAGCAAATAAAGAGGAAAATAACCTCTATAATTATAAGAGAAGTCTACATATACGAAAACAATTTCCATGTTAAATTTATATCACTCTTTGAAGGAAAATATCCTCTTTCTAAGAAAAAAATCGCATCCCTTGAGTCATCTTATATCCATTTTCTACTGTATTATCCTGGTTTGACCATATTTCGTTTTAGTTGGGAATCTATTGACCAGCTAAGAATTCTGAATTAACATATAGAATTATAGATCCTGGACCTCTTCTTCATTTTTGAAAACGATCCTGACCTAAGAACATACATTAGGACCAATTCCAAGCAGTTCAAGTTAGCAAGTTATATCTTGAGTGTTCTCAGAGTCACACTTACATAGGTGAACGTTAAACTTTTATCATCTTTCTTCAGCTTGAATATTAGGTAATCCCCATTAGGTGATTTTTCATGAAGACTCTGGTCGGACGTTCAGAGTTCATATTTGCAGAATTTAGATTAGATTTCCATTACGTAGTTCCCTATTACGAATGTATATATATATATATATTTTTTTATATTATTCTGATATATTTATTTATTTATTGACATATTATATAGTCTACTAATGCACCATCTTCAATAATTGCTGATTTAAACACCTGTCTAGTTCCTCTCAACCTTAGGGACACTGCTCTTACAATTGCCAGTTGGATCTTGGCTTTTATAATTTTGATATCGAAACTGTGATACTTTTTTTTGAGTTTAACGTCTCTTTCAACTGCATGGTCATATCAAGGCCGGGCTGTTACCCTCCATTCGCAGGAAAATAATCACAAACCTGACATCCTCATTGACCTCACCCAGCCTGAGATAGGCCGGAATGCCAGCATCACGAAGTCTTCACCTCGCTAGACATTGCTTAGCTTTGGTGATCCTAGGAGAACCGGTGCATTTAACGCGCCTTTGACGCTAGCACTCTCTCTCTCTCTCTTTTCTTTCTTTCATATTTGAAAAGGACCAACCCCAGGTTTTGACTGAATTTTTTTCTGTCCAGGTAGCTCAGTGGTAAAGGCGACACTCTGTGAATCCAGAGATACCAGAGGTCACGGGTTCGAAACCCACCGGGGACATTACAATTTATGATCTCATTTGGGATTTTTACCACAAAATAATAAGTCTTGGGCTTACTGCTGGAATAATGGGACTTAGTAGTCCTAATCGGGCAGTATAAATAAGGCGATATTATTATTATTGTTGTAATTATCATTAATATTCTGAATTCGGTTTGTAATTTTGTATTTAATTTTTATTGAAACAGGTATTGGGTGATGTCAATTTGGGTAGCAATTTTGGGAGTTTCCTGCGAATGGAGGATAACACTCTCCATCTCGAGATAGCCTAGCTGTTGAAAGGGACGTAAAGCCCAAAGTCAAAATCCCAAAATCTCCCAAAACTTTTAATTTGAATGAAATAACCAAAACAGTGTTCTGCTGTTGTGTGATGATTGAAAAGAAGATTAAATTTGTTGATTATGAGTGGTTTCTGGAATGAAGGCCAATTCTCTTTAGAACAAGGAAGTTAAGCAACGTCCAGCTCAACCAATGCCAAAAAAAAGAAACGTCCATCCCAAGAAAATATAAAAGTATTTAAAAAAATCAGAGTTCGATTTGTTTTTTTAACAATTTTTATAGATGTTTATTATACAACAAAGGTTTATAACAAGAGTTCAAAAAATCAGGGTTCGATATTTTTTTTTTTTTTTTACAATTTTTATAGATGTTTATTATACAACAAAGGTTTATAACAAGAGTTCAAAATTAATTCTGTAATTTCCTCTGTCCGTAGCGGCCTCTATGGTACCACTAAAATATAAAAGTATTTTTTTCAATTACAGTTTGAAATTATTTACGTAATTTCTTCTGTCTCTAGCGGCCTCCATCACACCACCAAAATATAAAAGTTTTTTTTTCAATTACAGTTTGAAATTAATTTTATAGTTTCCTCTGCAAGTGACCTCCATGTTACCACCAAAACATGAAAGTATTTTTATTTTTTTTCAATTAATTTCATAGTTTCCTCTGCTAGCGACCTCCATGATACCACCAAATTATAAAAGTATTTTTTTTTTTTTTTTTTTAAATCAGACTTCGAAATTAATTATGTAATTAATTTCCTCTGTCCCTAGCGGCCTCCATGGTACCACCAAAATATAAAAGTTTTTTTTTTTTCAATTACAGTTTGAAATTAATATTATAGTTTCCTCTGCTAGCGACGACCTCCATGATACTACCAAAATATAAAAGTTTTTTTTTTTCAATTACAGTTTGAAATTAATTTTATAGTTTCCTCTGCTAGCGACCTCCATGATACCACCAAAATATAAAGTTTTTTTTTTTTTTTTTTTTTTTTTTTTTTTCAATTAATTTCATAGTTTCCTCTGCTAGCGACCTCCATGGTACCACCAAAATATAAAAGTATTTTTTTTTTTTTTTAAATCAGAGTTCGAAATTAATTATGTAATTTCCTCTGTCCGTAGCGGCCTTCACGGCACCACAACCCTCAACTGGACCTCCCCTATTGTATTTTTTTTTTTTTTTTTTAATTAATTTCACAGTTTCCTCTGCTAGCGGCCTCCAAGATACCACCAAATTATAAAAGTATATTTTTCTAATTACAGTTTGAAATTAATTACGTAATTTCCTCTGTCCGTAGCGGCCTCCACGGCACCACCACCCTCAACTGGACCTCCCCCAACGATTGTCGACGCGCACGCATGGAGTATGGCCTGTCCAAGGGTCAGACCAAAATCTGCAAGGGATGGACCGAGATCATGCCCCACGTAACGAGAGCAGCGTACCTAGCGGCCAACACCTGTACTACTCTGTTCCAGGACCGGCGGTGGAATTGTTCGACCGTGTTTCTGACCCCCAAGTTGACCCCTGATCTGATAACAGGTGAGATTTATTATTATAATAAAAATAACACTTTTTAATATAAGAGATTTCACTTTAATGATACATACATTATAATACATGTAAAATAAAGGTAATACGTCAGTCTATGGGCTACAAAGCAACATAGATGACGGTAATAAAGGCTTGGTATGAATCGTCGCGTCGGTTACATTTCTTCTGACAAGATTTTTCTTATGATGTTAGTATGGTAGATAGAATCACGGACTTCTGGTATTTCCTTATCACTATTATTACCTATTATTTAACACTTTATTATTATGGACATATATGTATATAACACAGATAATTACAAATTAATATACAATATAAGGAGAAGTAAAAAGAGAAATAAATAAAGAAATAATAAATAAATATATACATAATATACATATGTCCTAACTAAAGGGCGAGGTTATTGCAATCTTTTCCACCCAACCCTTTATTATAATAAAAATAACATTTTTTTATTATTTTTTTTACTATTATTATATTATGCTTTTTTGGTTGAAACAAAATATAAGTATACAGTAAAATCGAATGAAATTATAAAGGAAAAATAAATAGATTGAACAAAGAAACAAGAACAAAAAAAGAAAGTAAAGCTAATGTCCTACCTAAAGAGCGGGGTTATTGCCTGTGGCAATCTCTTCCACCCAACCCTTCTAGTAGAAGATAACCACCAGGCGAGGCTAAGATTAAATCTTTTGAGCCCACCTTAGTTTAATTAAGGGCCGTATCAGATCAGTGGTCAATTCGTCAGACTGCAGACTGGTAATCCAGAGGTCGCGGGTTATTCTAACACTTGTGTTTTTGACCACATAATAATGCATATTAGTCTAACTGACCGACCTTAGTAGCTTGATCGATAAGGCGGCGGACTTGTGGCCTGGAGGTCGGTGGTTCTAGTCCCGGTTTCAGCGTAGATTTTGAGGACAAAAAAGTACAAAAAGAAGGTCTTCAAATCGGCGGTACAGATTATTTGTAGAAGTTAGAAAAAACGCCTACTACAAAATAATATAAATTTGAAGAGAATCGGTTTTGAATCCGTGACCTCTGGATTTCCAGAACACTAAGCTGCCGAGACAGACTGGGAAAATATAATGTTTATTTTTTAACGCCAAAACTCAAGCTTTATCTGTCTCTCTCTCTCTCTTTATCTCTCTCTCTCTCTCACCTAACTCTATCTCTTTTTTTTTAACGCCAAAACTCAAGCTTTATCTGTCTCTCTCTCTTTCTCTCTCTCTCTCTCACTCTATCTCTATCTCTCTCTTTCTCTCTCTCTCACTCTATGTCTCTGTCTCTCTTTCTCTCTCTCTCACTCTATCTCTCTACTTCTATTTTGCTCCTGTTCTCTTATAGTACCCATATTTACAACTCACTCAAACTCCTTAATCTTACCCCATTTCCTCTAAACTCTCTGGCAGCGACAAAGGAAACGACCATGAAGACTTGGAGAAAAGGATTAGAGAGATATTTGATGTGGAAGATATAAGCTGTGCATTCACAACAAAAGAAAAACATTGAACAAGATATGATCACAACAAAGCAGTTTAAGAATATGAAGGAGAAATTTTGAAAGAATACAACCACAACAATGTTTGTTATTGCAAGACATAAGAGCACAGCAAGAAGATATTTTCAAAGAAGATGACAAAAATCATAACAACAGTAAAGATATTGCAAGAAATAATGACACAAGAAAGGGACTCACTGAAAGAATATGATAAAAAATATAACAGTAAATGTATTGTAAGACATGAGATTAGAACATTTACAACAGTTTCTTAGAGAGTTCGAAAGAAGATATTAGAGAATTCTCCTCAAAAAAATACATATTTTGAAAGAAATATAAGTTTAACATGTTGAAGCAAAGAAAGAAGAAAAAATTATATCATTTGTAAATCCCATAATGCAAGTACTCTACCCCATAAATAGTACCTAAGCAAAAAAGCTGAATTGGAAAATATTTTAATGTTTTTTTTTAATGTAGGTATTTATTATACCAAATATACGTTTATTTATTTATTTACTCTGTGACATATTTTCTTTTCAAATACCTACTTAAAATTAATATTTTTATTTAGAACGATTGTAACTAAGAAATATGAAATAAAGATAACATAATGCTATGAAAGTTCCAAGTTTTTCAGAAATTTTCAAGACAGAGAAACGGAAGGATTATAAAAGATCTTCAGTGGAAATGAAAGGCGTTTCTTTTCTTCAAAAACAATTCAGAAAAATCAAAAAGGATTCAAGTTTCTTAATTCAGAAAATCTAGAAAAAATAGGCAGGGATACTATCCAAGTATCCATCTATCTAACTTTTATTAGATTATTGTGGTGCATGTCAGCATCTATAATAATAATTCTCTTTAGTGGGAGCTAACTACCAGGCGAGCTTAATGCTCAAAGCATTTTCTAGCACCTAACCCTCAGAGTCTTATTATTATGTGGTCACAAACTCAAATTATTCAGGAAAAATTCATGCACTGGGTGGGATTCGAACCAACTGATCCCTACGCTACCTGGATTACCAGCGTTAACCACTTGACTACCAGTGCACATCTACATATATGTAGAGATAACGAATATAGTAGGCAGGGATTAAGAAGTAGTATGATTTTCCTGTGTGTCAAATTCAAATGCTTATTCTGAGGCCGAAATAGACAAAATCAATAACTCCAAGAGAGAACGCAATCCGAGATTTAGCGCGAGAGGGATATTATTAAAACGCCTGTTAATAATTATATCGTCGATTATAAATAAGTCTCCTTATTTCAGCAGTAAGCGTAAGACGTATTATTATATGGTCAAAATCCCAAATGGGAGGATAAATTTGTCCCGGCTGAGTTTGGAACTCGCGACCTCTGGATTACGAGTCAGACGCCTTGACCACTGATAACTTGTTCTAGTAACAACTAGTGGCAGCACTACCAGTGAACCACCGGCCTCCAGATTATCCGCCGCCTTATCGACCAAACTACTGAGGTAGAAACATATTATTCTAACATTCCTAAGATATATTTGGATTACAGAGAAATTTAATTTTGGGATTAAGAGCATATTAAACTCAGTATTAAAAGACAATCCCTGACCCTTTTCTATTAGTTCAGAGGGTTCCGTGAAGTTCCGTTAATTATTTCATCCATCCATCATTAATTATAACTCCGTCGTCTATCTATCTATGTATATATCTATGTATGTGTGTATACAGGGTGGTCCAAAAAGTTTGCACCAAAATGATAGGGGTAATAAAAGAGACCATTTCTAACAAAAATATTCCCGGACATTTTCCTTTATTTTTTGTCGTTTTCAAAATGGCGGCCAAAACGTGTGTTTTTCAAATATGTGCGTTCAGAACGTTGACAGCCTAAATGAGCATGATCATTAAAACATTGAACGGGTTAATTTAACTTATTTTAATTAAAATTTTATTTTCAATTCAAAAATGCAATCCGTTTTTTTCTAGGTGGTACAGAAAAAAATAAAAAAATCAAAAGCCAACCAAAGTCGGAATATTTGAAAAACACCGTTTTCGCCGCCATTTTGAAAACGACAAAAAATAAAGGAAAATGTCCGGGAATATTTTTGTTAGAAATGGTCTCTTTTATTACCCCTATCATTTTGGTGCAAACTTTTTGGACCACCCTGTATATAGCAATATCCAGTTCTTTCATTATCGGCCCATTCATTTTCGAGCTGTCATCAGGACCTGCTCTAGGGTGACGAAAGTTAAATGAACAATCTCTATAAGAAAGAGCTTTCAATTTACTTTGAGAAAGGGATATTCTTATCATATAAATTTTAGAAATAAACAAAACAATTTAAAGAAATACAATCGTACTAAAGTTTTATATTGTAAAACCTACTGAGGTTGGTTTTACATTAAAGCTTGATAAGGTGGACTGATAAACTTAAGTTTGGTGGTCCAAGTCCTACGATAGGAAACATTATTACAAATATTAATAACATACCTACAATTAAAGAAAAGAAAGAAAATAAATAAATATATCTACATGTTCTAATTGAAGGGCGGGGTTATTGCCTTTAGCAATCTCTTCCACCCAACCCTATCACGAGTGTGTTTGATATAATGATAATTTTTTCTACTTCTATTATAAAGATTTAAAAATTACCACCGATAAGGTCGCCGACTTGTAACCTGGAAGTCGGTTGTTCGAGTCACTGTTTCGGTCTCATTTAGAAGCGTGAATTCGAGTAGTCACGACATTATAAAAGTGATTAACACAATTATTTTGATAACTTTGTCGAAGTGAAATTACCTCTAAAGTATTTTGTTTGTAGTTCTTTTTTTTGCACTTAATAATATAATAATGTCGCCTTATTTATACTGCCCCGTTAGGTCTAAATTATTATTATTTTAGCAGAAAACCCAAGACGTATTATTATCTGGTCAATATCCCAAAAGGGAGGATAACTTGTCATGTCCCAGCTGGGTTTCGAACTCACGACCTCTGGAATCACTAGATTCACAGAGTGCCGCCTTTACCACTGAGCTACCGGGACAGATGATTATGATTGAATCTGTGAGTAAAGAAGCTTATTGTGCACCGATAGTCAAGTAGTTAACGCGCTAGTCTTGTAATCCGGATAGTGTAGATTCACAGAGTGTCGCCTTTACCACTACCGCGACAGACTCAATAGAATTTTTTTGTATATTATTTTGGAGGTACGAGTTTAAAATAAGAAATAAAAAAATAATACCTCCTATTACATCTAGTACAACTTCTCACTTTTCTGTTTATACTGATTAAAATAGAGAGGTTCGTTGATGGCATCAATGTTCAGAACTATTACCTGCTGATTAGAGCTAATAAGCTCGAAAGAGGTGTCCAGGTATGTTCTGATATTTATGAACATTTAGTACAACTTCTCACTTTTCTGTTTATACTGATACTGATACCTAAAAGTTAAAAAAATAAATTTAACTCTCGGCCACTTTGTGTCACCTTCTGAAACACAGAGTCCTTTCATCTCTGTCCTTACTTACCAGGCTGCTATAAAGACAACTGACAGGCAGACCAATTAGAGACACTTATGTTTCCCATGAAGAAGGCAGTGTTTCTTTTTGTAGGTAGAATAAAATTGTTGTCCTGTGTGTCAGCCTTATTATCACCGTGATCATCTTTTTCTTCTTCCTCCTCCTCCTCCTTTTTATTAAATATTATTATGTTGACTTTATTCACGTTATTATTGTTAGCGTAAAGGGACTTCCTGTCTCGAGCCGACATCGACAGTCTAAATAAAGCACTACACTACTACTATACTATACTATTATATTATTCTTTATTAGTTAAGGACAAAGTACAATATTTAAAGTACAATACAATGAAATTATAAAGAACAAAAAATGGAATCAAGCTAATGTCCTACCAAAAGGGCGGGGTTATTGCCTTAGGCAATCTCTTCTATTCAACTCTTATAACTATACTCATA
Source organism: Bactericera cockerelli (assembly GCA_024516035.1). Taxonomy (NCBI): domain Eukaryota; kingdom Metazoa; phylum Arthropoda; class Insecta; order Hemiptera; family Triozidae; genus Bactericera; species Bactericera cockerelli. The sequence continues at coordinate 23,285,818 of CM044964.1, read as the reverse complement.
GAAGTAATAATAATGACACTCTTTAATGGTAGGTAACCATTAGGCGAGGTTAATGCTCAAAGCACTTTCTACCACCTAACTTTCGGGGTCTTGCTATTATGTGCTCACATACTCAAATTAATCAGGACAAATTCATGCACTGGGTGGAATTCGAACCAACAGATCCCTGAATTATAAAACCAGCGCCTTAACCACTTCACTACGATGCACGTTAAACTTCTACAGATATACTTCATCCTCATCTCCGAAAAGCTTAATCTTGTCAGGAGATCAGATAAAACAAAGAGAATAAAGATTTCGCCCAAACTTGTATAAGATATTGTGCTCTTGCCATTATATTTTTTTGACAGAACTTTTTTGACAGACAGACAAAAGCAAGTTAAAATAATGCTAATTCCTGAGAAGTTCTCATTTTTCAGCTCAAATTGTGAAAACTTTCTTGTCGTAAAGAGGAAGATATTACTGTTATTGTTGCTATCAGCAGCATCATCTTACAACATCATTATTTGTATAAGCAACCACCATAATTTATGATTATCATTTTATTATTATTTTTATTCAGTTGCTTGATAGGTAGGGCTGACCTAAGTAGCTTGATGGATAAGGCGGCGGACTTGTAACCTGGAGGCGAGTGGTTCAAGTCCCGGTTTCAGCGTAGATTTAGTAGGGCGAGTTTGAGTAGTTGTGATATCACGAAAGTGATTAGCACTAAAAATGTGTTGTGAAGAAATGTTTCACAGTCAGAGGGTAAAAATCTCATGAGTAAAGGTAAAAATTGAAAATCCTGGGAACTTCTCCTTGAGAGAATGAAAAAATTAAACTGTTGGCATAATGGGACTACCTCTCTTGCGCTGAGAGTCTAAACTGAATAAAGCACTACTTATACTTATACTTATACTTATACTTATACTTACACTCTGTCTCTGTCGTAAATTTCGGTGTGCGTCTAGTTCCCCTGGTATTCTCTGCATACATCCATGTATACCTAATACCATCCATACACATTAGAGCATAATGAGGAACAGATTAAAACCAGAATCCTCCTTCTCTAATCCTTCTCTTCTATTAGCGGTTCTCAACTCTAACCCTTCTCTTCTTTCAGCGGTTCTCAACCCTAATCCTTCTCTTCTATCAGCGGTTCTCAACTCTTGTGAGAAAGAACTCAAAAGCGACACAAATTTGCTGACTGGAGAGATACTTCCAGGAGAGATAAAAGAGTGACACATTACCAACTAATAAAAACTAAATAACAATGAATAAATATGTTTATTTGTGTTATTAAATCACACTTTTTAGTGGGTAGCGCAGAATTATAGGACTTTTCCATAAAATATCTTATTTTTGTCTATAATTCCACCACTGGTCGCTGCTCACATTAAAACAGCTACTCATTTTTCCTCACAAAGTATGAGTGGACCCCGAACACCTAAGAACAGAGCAGAAAAAATCCTGCCCCGCTGGGGATCGAAAGACAGTGGTAGAAGTGCTGAGTCATTCCTCAACCGTCTGGCTACCATCTATAATCTATAAGCTCTCCTCCTCCTACTCTCCTCCTCCTTCTCCTTCTCCTTCTCCTTCTCCTCTCCTTCTCCTTCTCCTCTTTCCTTCTCCTTCTCCTTCTCCTTCTCCTTCTCCTTCTCCTTCTCCTTCTCCTTTCCTTTCCTTCTCCTTCTCCTTCTCCTTCCTTTCTTCTCCTTCTCCTTCTCCTTCTCCTTCTCCTTCTCCTTCTCCTTCTCCTTCTCCTTCTCCTTCTCCTTCTCCTTCTCCTTCTCCTTCTCCTTTCCTTCTCCTTCTCCTTCTCCTTCTCCTTCTCTTCTCCTTCTCCTTCTCCTTCTCCTTCTCCTTCTCCTTCTCTTCTCCTTCTCTCCTTCTCCTTCTCCTTTCTCCCTTCTCCTTCTCCTTCTCCTTCTCCTTCTCCTTCTCCTTCTCTTCTCCTTCTCCTTCTCCTTCTCCTTCCTTCTCCTTCTCCTTCTCCTTCTCCTTCTCCTTCTCCTTCTCCTTCTCCTTCTCCTTCTCCTTCTCTCTTCTCTCCTTTCCTTCTCCTTCTCCTTCTCCTTCTCCTTCTCCTTCTCCTTCTCCTTCTCCTTCTCCTTCTCCTTCTCCTTCTCCTTCTCCTTCTCCTTCTCCTTCTCTTCTCCTTCTCCTTCTCTTCCCTTCTCCTTTTCCTCTCCTTCTCCTTCTCCTTCTCCTTCTCCTTCTCCTTCCTCTCCTTTCCTTCTCCTTCTCCTTTTCCTTCTCCTTTCTCCTTCTCCAATTTCAGATGGTAATAAAATCCTTTTATTATTACTTTTTCAACGATGGAAAGAGGGGAGGAAGATAAGGTTTCAAAAAACTCAACAGATTACTATGCCTTAAACCCTTCTTATTAAACTTTACAATACCTACCTATATGCAATATAAATATGTATAAACTGTTGGCATAATGGGACCACCTGTCTAGCGCTGACAATCTAAATAAAGCACTACTTGTATAGACTACCAATGAAATGTAAGTTTTAGTAGCAAATAATAAACTGTCGATAAAGTCACGTTAGCGCCAGACTCCAGAGCGTCGATGCCACGTTGAAGACACCAGTTCTCATTCAGTCACTGAAATTAAACAACGTCCAGCTAGTCTAAAACTTGCATGCTGACTATTCCCGGGCCCACGTAGACTGGGTGAGGTGAGTTTAGCTGTGAGTTTCTAGCGAATGGAAGATGAAACCCCCGTCGTAATATGACCATGCAGTTGAAACAGATGTTAAACCCAAATTTAGAAAAGTCAAGATTACCATGGTGGTTAAAAACATCTGACACGTTGAAATATATCATATTTGTGTTAATCTCAACCTCTTATATATTTCTGAACTTGGAACTTGAACCATCGACCCCCAGATCACAAGTCCGCCGCCTTGTAGATTCAAGTACTGAATTTTTTTTTTAAAACTTTTTTACTGAACGGTCGGTAAAAACAATCACAACAAGAAGAAGAATAGTTAAGAACTGACATCTCCATCATTTGTATTATGAAATTGAAAATTGTACCAGCTACCCACGTTATATTCACCCAGCCTGTGTAGGGCCAGAAATTCCAGCCTCACGTGTTCGGAGGGAACAGAATTTTCAGTGTGAAAAGTCTACTCCAACCGGGAGTCGAACTCGGGATCTCTGGACTCTGGGCAGTAGTCACAACCGTGCCGCCACGGAGGCTGGGTATTATGAATTAATTAGTTATTAGTGGAGGCGCCTGACGTACAAAAATCATATTATTGTTTTTTTTTTTTTTATTAAAGATGAGTGTTTCACAGCCGTTTTTATTTCGTAGCCATGAAACAGGAGCTACTGTAGACGCTTGTGGTCTGTGTTGTAGCCTGCCCATCCCGTAGTATGCCTCCCCTCTGATGGGTGAGAAGTGACACAATAGTTCCCAATTAGGTGCTGGGTTAACACGAGCGCACCGGAAGGTATCCCTTACAAACAATTGTAACCAAACTAAGAATACAAATTTTTGTCGGCACGGGGGACCGAACCCGGGACCTTCCGCATGGCAATCGAGTGCTTAACCACTGAGCTAATCGCGCGCTCAAAGTATTAGAGTTTAATTTCATTTTTCAACTGGATGGTCACACACGACAAGGAATTTACCCTCCATTCGCAGGAAACCTACAATCCTTTGACACATTGAACTCACCCAGCCTGGATTAAACTGGAAGTTGCTAATTTAAGGCGTTATCGACGCTGGCAATTATAAATATTATTACTAACGTAGAGTATTGCTGTTGCTGTGAGTAGATATAATATTATTTTTTTTTTTTTTTTTTTTTTTTTTTTTTTTTTTTTTTTTAAAAAGATGAGTGTTTCACAGCCTTTTTTATTTCGTAGCCATGAAACAGGAGCTACTGTAGACGCTTGTGGTCTGTGTTGTAGCCTGCCCATCCCGTAGTATGCCTCCCCTGATGGGCGAGAAGTGACACAATACTTCCCATTTAGGTGCTGGGTCAACACGAGCGCACCGGAAGGTATCCCTTACAAACAATTGTAACCAAATTAAGAATACAAATTTTGTCGGCGCGGGGGTTCGAACCCGGGACCTTCCGCATGGCAATCTTAATTTAAACCAATCACAGCGCACTTTAGTCTACTGATAGTGTTCACTTAGATTAACTCTAATCCTGTTTCATAATTCGGCCCTAAATGTCCTTTATTTCAATTATTATAAGAGGGAGAGAGGGAGAGGGAGAGGGAGATTGATTTTGATTTTAATCTTTTATTTATATTTTATTTTATATCATTATAAAAAATACATCCCCTAAGCTAATGCTAATGTTTTGGGAGAGTGAGAGAGAGAGAGAGAGAGAGAGTGAGTGAGAGTGAGAGAGAGAGAGAGAGAGAGAGAGAGAGACAGAGTGAAAGAGAGAGACAGAGAGAAAGAGAGAGAGATAAAGAGAGAGAGAGAGAGAGAGAAAGAGAGAGAAAGAGAGCGGGAGAGTGAGAGAGAAAGATGGAGAGAGAGAGAGAGAGAGAGATAGAGATAGAAAATGGCAGGCTTCTACATCATAAAATTAAAGTACATTTTAAAGGTAAAATATAAATTTAATGACTTCACCACCCAGTATATTTAAATTAAATGTTCACTTCTCATACAGTGTGGGTTGACGGACACGGTTTTGCCATCAAGAAAGAGAGGAGAGAAAATGATAACGCCTGATGATGATGACGATTACAATAATAGTTCAATAAATAATAATTATTATTAATATAATAACGAGAATAAATAATAATTTAATTATTTTTATGATAATTGCTAAGATATAAAGCCATTCTCCTAAGCACACAATAAAGAAATGGTCAGTTATTTACTATCAATAAATCTGTTCCATACTAATGTATGGGTTTAGTAATAATGTAATTCAAATTTATTTAAATTACGCTAATATTAAAGTATATCTATTATTATATTATGTACAATTGTGCATAAATCTCTCTATATATAAAACTCAAATCTGTGCGTGTCTGGCTGACTATGTCCTCTTAGGGGTTGTCTGTTTACAATACCACAGCCCAAAAGGTAACAGATATTGAAATTTTCATGAGAGTTGAGAGTTTTGTAAAGTGTTTTTAATATGAAAGAAATATTCTTTTCTTTCAAATTGATGTCTCACAATTACGGACTAGTCAAAACCGGCTACACTAGTGGGACTCGAACCACCAACCTCCAGTTGACATTCCAGCTTCTGAGGTCGTCGGTTGCATTTGCCACCTATCAATATGTATTCATCATCATTAGGGTGGCGTCATCGTGAACGATGGTAGCCAGACAGTGGAGGAATGACTCAGCACTTCTACCACTGTCTTTACAAGGAGGCTAATAAGTGACAATGGCCCCCAGAACCAAACCACTACTATGTATATAGCAACAACAAAAAATACTTGCAGATAATAACATGAAACAAAAATGAATAAATCATGTGTGAAAAAATGCTTGAAAAACATTAAAACAAAGTTTTCCAGAAGGTAAAAACTTTGAAGACAAAACCACGAGAAAAGGGGGAGAAAGAGAAAGAGAGAGCAAGTATGAGTAATTAGTAAATAAATTGTAGTTCAAAAAGTAATTAGAGAGATTTAGAAAAGAGAGCCCTAGATAAACTAATGGAAAAAGGATTCGAGAGAGAGGAGAGAGAGAGAGAGAGAGAGAGAGAGAAGAGAGAAAGAGGGGAGAGAGAAGAAAGAAAGAAAGAGAGAGAGAGAGAGAGAGAAAGAGAGAGAAAGAGAGAGAGGAGAGAGAGAGAGAGAGAGAGAGAGAGAGAGAGAGAGAGAAAACATATTCTTACTGGGAAAATAAAAACTCGGAAGCGATTGATTGCCTTAAGAAAAAACCATGGTTGAATATACACTCGTTCTGTCACAACGTCCAGCGAGGATGAACGAACATTCCAAATCGAATTTATTTATTTACACTTTATTTTTTATACAATACATACAACAATAAATTATTAACAAAGATAAAAAAAGATATTTACAAAATAAGATATAGAAGAAGAAAAAAAAAAATATTTAAATGTACAATGTATTGTAATCCGGGGCGAAGTTAATGCCTTAGGCATTCTCTGCCACTCCAACCCTTCTGACGCTCGCTGTTCCCGGCCCTAATCAGTCTAGGTGAGGTTAATTTGAGTAGGTGGTTTGTGAGTTTCCAGCGAATGAAGGGTTGAATCTCCGTCGTGATGATAATTGATTACAACCAACTTTAAAAATATAATATCGCCTTATTTATACTGCCCAATTAGGACTTTTAAGTCCCATTATTCCAGAAGTAAGACAGCAGTGCCAGTAGGTAAAAAAACTCGTCATGTCCCGACTGGGTTCCGAACCCACGACTTCTGGAATCTCTGGATTCAAAGAGTACCGCCTTTACCCCTGAGCTACCGGGACAAACATCTCAATGTCAAAAATCTCAATGTCCACTTTAGTACGAGAAATGAGCTCAAAATCGTTTTCAGACAGACAACAGACTTGTCAAAAGGAGACAAAAAAAAACTGCCAATTACGGACACAATACTTCCTCGTGATTGTTTCACATTGTATACACGTGGCAATTTTGAATTTTTATACTAAATCACTTGTATCTCCAAAACCGCTTAACGAATATTCTTCAAATGTGTTTTAAATGGTAGAGTACATTCTAGATTTTACAAAAACTCTGTGTCGGCAAGCCGAATACCTCAGTTTTTCACTAGGTATTATTAGAAATTTCTTGGAAGTAAAACGTACGAATGAAAATGCTTTCAAAATATTAACACAACATGAAATTTCCAACCCGTCATTCGCTGTCTTGAAGATGAAAACGTTTCACAAAATAAGAAGAACTTAACGCATGAAGAAATCTGTGCTAGAATAAAATGCGACGCGTCTGTCTCCATTTCCTCTCTTCCAGAATCATCCTGATTATTATTATTTGTATTAATCATCACTAGAATTATTATTATCACATGCACATATTTTACTTCCAAAAATTTTACACCAGATTTTTTTCTTCTCATATTTCTGGACATTTCACATCACAGCCTCCTTAGCAACTTTGGTATTGTGTCCGTCTGTCGGTCTGTTAAATATATTATTTTTTTTTAGTTCACTAGATGTAGGTGACTACCTGACTACTTAGTAAAAGGTAACCATCAGATGATGGTTACCTTTACGAAAGGTAACCATTTTTTAATTGGTCCAATAGAGGTCGGTGTGAAAATTGGGGTTTCTATTGTAGGACTCCAACCAGTCTAGTATAATAAGACTCAGAATTATCAACAACGCAAACATAGTTCTCATAATAGTGTTAATCATTTTCGTGATGTCACAACTACTCAAACTCGCTTTACTAAATCTTTCCTCAGAAGTTTTAGCTTAGAAAAATACTTTCGTTTATGTTATCTTGTTATTAAATAAATAAATTTAAAAAAAACCGGGACTAGAACCACCGACCTCCTGATTACAAGTCCGCTGCCTTACCGATCAAGCTACTGAGGTCGGTAACATCACAAACATTATTTCATTATTATTATGTTATAAAACTTCTTATATAATTGAATTAAATAAAAAAATCTTGTATGTCCGGAACATTTTGTTTTGACAATAACGAAAACTGACAAGCTGTCTTCGTGTGTGACTTTTGGCTTTGAAGTTTAGGGTGGTCTTGATTTGAGGATGGATTGAAAAAGAAAACTAAATACACCAAGAAATACATACATAATGAAAACATTGAAATGACATATTTATAAATAGTAAGAAACTCTTTTAGCTCACTGACCCTTCGATAAAAAGTGTCAAGAGTCAAGTTTTAAATCTTAGAATAATAATAACTGTTTGATTGATATGCACTGGTAGTCAAGTGGTTAACGCGCTAGTCTGGTAATCCAGGTATCTTAGGGATCCGTTTGTTCGAATCCCACCGAATGCATGAATTTTCCTTCATTCATTTAAGTTTGTGACTACTTAATAATAAGACTCTGAGGGTTAGGTGGTAGAAAATTGCTATTGGGGTCGGCATTGTTCAACATCATGGTTGAGAATGGTAGGGTGGCGCACGTTTTTTATGGCTGGATGCTCTTCCTAAAGGGGGTGTTACACTCCATTCGATGGAAATCATCGCAGGTACCCACATCAACCTCACCCAGTCTGAGTAGGGCCGGAAATGCCAGCCTCACGTGTTCGGGGGGGAACAGGACTTTCTTCGAAAAGTATGCTCCAACCAGGGATCGAACTCGGAATCTCTGGACCACGGGAAGAAGTCACAACCGTCACGCCACGGAGGCTGGTTTTAATTTTATTATTAACATTCAATTAATTATTTAACGAGATACTTTCTGAGCGTAATGGAGGGGAAACTGATTAGTCAGATAGAGGGCTGAAAGTTTCATTAAAGTTTACGAGGGGGGGAGAAGGGGGGGGGGGGGGGTGGGCCGAGATTTCAGCACACACATGCTGCTAATATATTTCAGCAGATGAGCCCTTTGGAAGGGGTAAGGGGCTGCTGAGTGCAACTTACTTACCCCTCCACCTTCTTCCTTCTATTCTAAAGGGATCCCACTGAGTGTCTCATTTTGTCTCGCGACGTTTCATGCTCCACTCTCCCTTTAGGATCGAATAGTAGTAGTAGTAATAGTAATTTATTATCGGGTGTACCGATTCATTTATTTACGAGCAGAGCCCATTATACGTATTAAAGCACGATGCAAAAAATATTAAAATGTTAATTATAAATTAAAATTTAAAGAACATAATGAGATTGAACCCCGCTGACATCGCAACACTTTGCAACATTTCTTACTCAAAGTTCGTAACAAAATTTTGCACTCAGGTGGATCCCAACTTCAGGACTTTTCTGTAACGGTTTTAACGTCACATTCATTTTTTTTTTTCTTTTTCCTTTTTTGGTTGAACGTTGCTTTGAACTAAATGTAGGTATACAACTATACGAAACTCACGACGGGAGTTTCACTCTTCATTCGCTGGAAACTCACAATCCAGCTACTCAAATCGACCTCATCAAGAACTAAGTTAAGTTATCATATTTGTGTTAATTACTTTCGTGATATCACAACTACAAACTATGTACTCAAACTCGCTTTACTAAATCTACGCTGAATCCGGGACTTGAACCACCGACCTCCAGGTTACAAGTCCGCCGCCTTATCGATCAAGCTACTGAGGTCGGTTCTCATCAAGAACTATTCCATACAGTGCGCTGGTAGTCTGGTAATCCAGGTAGCGTAGGGATCCGTTGGTTCGAATCCCACCCAGTGCATGAATTTTTCCTCAATAATTTGAGTTTGTGACCACATAATAATAAGACTCTGAGGGTTAGGTGATAGAAAATGCTTTGAGCATTAACCTCGCCTGGTGGTTACCTTCCACTAAAGAGTATTATTATTATAATCGCGAGGGTTCAAAATTTAATGGTCATCTGTCCGAGTCCTAACCTCACTGTACGTTGCTTAACTTCACTGACAGACTTCAGACTTGTTGTTAGGTAATGTAGCTGTTTTTGTTGTTAAATGTTAATTTACGTACCTTGTTGATAGGAGTTGTTGTTGTATCTGGGCTTAATAATTTATGCTTTGCCCTTGTGACCGACCTCAGTAGCTTGATCGATAAGGCGGCGGACTTGTAACCTGGAGGTCGGTGGTTCAAGTCCCGGTTTCAGCGTAGACTTAGAAAAGCGACTTTGAATAGTTGTGATAATTATCACGAAAGTGCTTATATGATATAACTTATATGTATGTATAGAAATAATTATATACACATAATTATACAATTAAGTATATACACACATGTATACAGTCATAAATAAACCTTACTATGATACCACGAAAGTGATTAACACAAATTAATATGATAACTTAACTTACTTTGCCCTTGTTAGATTACCTTTTAGTATTATTATTTCATTGTTGTTGTTTTTATTGTTGTTTTACCTAGACTCCTCTTGAGTCCTTATTGAAATTCAGGACACGATTCTTGGAATCCTAATCCTTCATCCTTGGCTAATCTGAAGTATGAAGTGTGGTGTACGTAAGAGCTCTTGTCTTGTCATTCCTCTTGACGAGGTTATGATGGGGCTCTTCACTTTTCTTCTTCTTTTTATCTTCTTCGTCTCTTTCTACTTCTTCTTCTCTAGAAGTTAGTTAAACTATTCAATTCAGTTCTTTTTCCTTATCTTTCTCTATTTCTTTTTCTCACTTATTAATCTTCTTTTTCTCTCTTCTGCTTTTGTTTTTCCTTCCCTATTTTTTTCTCTAGTACCTAAATATCTCTTTCTTTTTTCATCTCATTTCTCGCAAATAATCTCAGATTTTTATGCTCTCTTCTTATTCTTAGTTATTTTCTCCTTTCCTTATTCTCGTTCTTATTCTCCTCTTTTACTTTTTCTTAAAAAATTCTTCTTTTCCCAGAAAAATAGCCATTTATGAATATTTCTTATGAATATAAAGTTAAAAAATAAAATATACCTAATAAACCTACAATCTACAATTAGGTATCTACAATTACCCCTTCATACATTACATTACAGTGTCCCGGTAGCTCAGTGGTAAAGGCGGCACTCTGTGAATCCAGAGATTTCAGATGTCGTGGGTTCGAAACCCAGCTGGGACATGACAAGTTATCCTCCCATTTGGGATTTTTACCACATGTAATAATGTGTCTTGGGCTTACTGCTGGAATAATGGGACTTTAATAGTCTTAATCGGGCAGTATAAACAAGGCGATATTTATTATTATTACATTTTATTTGTGGCTCTTTTTCCTCTAAGAGATTCCCATGTGCTGCGATCTGAACCAATTCGCATCCTACAACAACTGCAACACATCAATTAACCCTTAACGTCTCTCTCGTCCCCATCAGGCACTCGAGAGCAAGGCATCGTGTACGCTCTGAGTTCGGCTGCGGTTACCTACTCTCTCTCTCGCGGCTGCTCGGAAGGCACCATCTTCCACTGCTCATGCGCACAACCCTCTCGCAAAGCAACGGCCAAAGCCGTGAAGAATTCGTTCCAGTGGGGAGGCTGCGGGGACAACGTTCGTTGGGGCGCGCAGTTCACACGAAGCTTCACGGACATACTCGAAAACGAACGAGATGTTCAAACGCAGCGAAATCTGCGGCTGATCGATGCCACGGTGTTCGATGAGAAGAATAACCGAAATTACATGCTGAATGTGATGAATCTGCACAACAACAAAGCAGGACGCAAGGTGAGAAAGAATCACTTTTCTGTTTTTGCTGATTAAAATAGAGAGGTTAGTTGATAGCATCGATAATCAGAACTATTACCTGCTGATGAAAGCAATAATAAGCTCAAAACAGCTGTCCTGGTATGTTCTGATATTCATGTACATCTAGTACAACTTTACTTGGATACTCAGAACTATTACCTGATGATGGTTGCAAATAAGCTCAAAACAGCTGTCCAGGTATGTTCTGGTATTGATGTACATATCTAGTACAACTTTACACTTTTCTGTTTATACTGATCACTTACGTATAAAATAAAATAATTAATTAGAAGGACAATATTTACAATATAAAGTTTTAAGAGAGAAAAAAATTAGATCGAACAAATTAAATTAATATTATTATATTACTGTAAAATATACTATTGTCCTAACTAAACGGCGGGGTTATTGCCTATGGCAATCAAAATCTTTTCCAGCTTGGTTACAGCTAAAGTAGTGATGGCCTCTATCCAACTTTACTTGAAAAGTTGGCTCGTTCTGAAGTAATTATGTTTTCTATGTGCGATCAACCATCACGAGAACTTGAGCTTTTTACTTTCTATTACCTATGAGGTAGAGAAAGTATTGTTTTCATTACCAACCATTAAACCCTTGTTATGCCAGCGTCGATGGCATGTTGAATACACTGGTTCCCTTCAGAACACCGAAGTTAAGCGACATCCAGCGAGGTTAAGACTTGGATGGGTGACCATTCAAATTCTAATTCTCGTGACGCTGGCTTTTCCCGGCCCCACTCAGGCTGGGTGAGGTCAATGTGAGTAGCAGGTTTGTGAGTTTCCTGCGAATGGAGGGTAAAACCCCCGTCGTGATATGACCATGGCAGTTGAAAGCGACGTTAAACCCCACTTAAAAAAAAAAAAAAAAAAAAAAAACCCTTGTTAAGTTACAAGCTAGCCTTGTTTGCTAGGGTTTGCCACTTGGCCAGTCTGTTATCCGTTTATAGTCCCCTAGCTCTAGCGAGACACTGGTCTTATCCCTGTTTAACGTCCTCTAGCCAGAATTATATTCTTCTTTTTCTACTTAACCTGTTTCAAATTTTATTTGTGAAATGATTTTTTTGTGCATTAATTTGAGTATCTTGAAGCCGAATTTATAGATAAATCAATTCGTACTCTAATTAATTTATGTCACAATTTTTAGTGGGTAGCATCGACATTACGAGAACTAATGCTAATGCATCACATCTCCAATCAACCATCATATTCCAATTATTCCAATATCTATCTCGTAATGCCGCCACTGGTCGTTGTCCAGTTGCCCACTCTACAAATACCTCAATTGTCCTCACGAGGCTAGAGTAAGCCCGGACATCCAAATTACAGAGCCGAAAAAATTCCGACCCCGCTGGGATTCGAACCCGGGTCACCTGGAATGCAAGCCCAGCATGCTATCGCTACGCCAAGTGACTACTGAGGATTAGATTAAGAAAATCCAGATCCTCCCTCAAGTCGAAGGGACACTCTGGCTTATCTGGTTCATCATGATTAATAATTCGGCCTCTAGCTAGGTAGTCTGGTTTTTGGTTTCATAAATAAAATCACTTCGACAGAATACTCAACTTTTTCAATGCACAATATTACGTACCTAGATCTAACTTTCTCTCTCTCTCTCTCTCTTCTCTGGTATTTTCGTGTATATTTTAATTTTAATCCATGTAGGTAATTTGTTTTTTATATTTAACAAACAATTTCAATAAATTGAAGTAGGTATTTAAAAAATAATAAAAAGAAAACTTGTGAATGAGTTACTCTAAACTCATTAAACTAAACGATCTTATCCGTCCCTGGTTATTGTAAGACGGACACTTGTAAATCTGTGGTGAAGATGTGAGACACAGATTTCTGTGCTATAACATGGTGGTGTAAACGCGGCTTGTAAAAGTAACCAAGTATTGGGCGGGAATATTTAAATTTTAGGGCGGAATTAATAGACGTTTTTGTAATACCTCTGTGGCGCTAAGTCACGGATTGCGTACTGTGTAAGATAGGGAAAATTGACACTTACCAACGACTTAAGTTATTGGTGTTGTCTATTAATTCCGCCCTTAATGAGATTTTATTTTTTGAGATTTTGTGGTTGACAAATATCATATTGGTTGACAATAAATTATTTTGTATCTTATTAGTTGTATCTGGTGACTATACTGTAGGCAATTCAGCCCGATTCCCTCAGTAATATTAGTTTGATGCACATTACAATGACTTAAAATTGTGTTATAAAAACTTGTGAATTTTCTCGACCTGACAAATCATTTTAACATTCCAGGCAGTATCTCAGAGTTTGCAGATGCACTGCAAGTGTCACGGGGTCTCAGGAACTTGCAATATCAAAACTTGTTGGAAGAGCTTACCGTCCAAGTTTATAGAGGTGGGGAAGAAACTAGTCAATGAATATTCCCGAGCCATTGAAATCAAAGCGGGTGTTAGGACAGGATCTTTAAGATACAGTTCTACCAATGATCTGGTGTATGTCACCAAGTCGCCAGACTATTGTAACTCAGATCTAAAGCTAGGAAGCTATGGCACTTCTGGCAGGTGAGTTTGATTTGCTGTAATTTATTTATTTTTATACAATATGCTTTACATGTATACAAAGTTCTTAAATCCAGACACTTACAGGGTGATCGAAACCACCCAGCCACTATCTTTTTCTCGAGAACGGTTTGAGTTAGGATCTTGAAACAAAAAATTAGTCCCCAATATGGAGTCTGAAGTTTCATGGGAAAATATTTTGAACCTCCGCCCACCGCCCCTAAGGGCGTTTTCAGGGGGGCACATGTCCGTTTGTCCCGAATTTTAAATGGAATGCATATTTTTTTATTTTACATTCAAAACATGCAAAGCAAGTTAGTAACACTAGTAAAAAGAAAAAAAAATATTCCTTGGTTCAAGTCCTGAAAAAACACGGCTTTTAGAAGAAAATAGACCCAGGTTCTGGAAGTCATTACGGGCACCCGGTAAACGTTGTAAAAAAAACAAAAATGTCAAAAAATAGGTAAAGTTCTCCTCTTTAATTAAATGTACTTACTTTTATTCTTCAAGTAAGTCATAGGTCCTTAAATTGGTCATAAACTTTTTTCAGGTTCAAAAGACCAAAAGTCCAGAAATTTAAATTCGACCCCCTATTTTTTTTTTCTTCAACATAAAAGTAGAAAATAAGTAGCATACAATGCAAAAAAAATTAACTCTCTGCGATTTTTTTTCTGAAAATGGCAGACAAATAACCTCTGAAAAGCGTTCATTTCCATGCGCGTGTGTCATGACACGAGTCCGTGCCTGAAGTTTGTATGTACGATGTAGATAACTCACCTCTACAGATGTTCAAAAACACCACCCTCTGCTGCAATACATTTCCTGAGTCTGCCAGAATAGGTGGCATGAACTCTCTCTAGCTCCTCAGGTGTGATGTTCCGGCAGATCTCAATGATACGCAGCTTCATATTTTCCACATCTGTTGGCCTGGTTCGGTATGCTAAATCTTTCACCTTTCCTCACAGGTAAAAATCAATGACGGTGAGGTCCAGGGTGCCGGGGGGATAAGGGTTTGGTTCTCCTTTGTCGATCCATCTTTGAGGGAAAAAGTGATCAAGTTGTTCTCGCACCCTCAGATAAAAATGGGGTCTAATTTAACCTATTCACTTGATCCTTGGCAGATAGCTGTTGATGCAAGGAAAATAATGAAAATTACTCTCCTTTAGAATTTGCTCAATGCACGTGTAAGGAATGGCCGAATCTCTTGCTATACGAGTACCTATCTCGGATGCTGACTTCATGGTTTACAGTAACCGCAGAACGAACATTAATAATATTATCATCAGTTGTCGTTCTTTTTCTAATTTTGTAGAGGTGAGTTACCTACATCGCACATACAAACTTCAGGCATGGACTCGTGTCATGACTCACGCGCATGGAAGTGAACACATTTCAGAGGTTATCGCAGAAAGTAAATTTTTTTCGTCTTTCCGCACCCTGGACCTAACCGATTTTCACCTGTGGGGAAAGGTGAAAGATCTAGCATACCGAACCAGGCCAACAGATGTGGAAAATATGAAGCTGCGCATCATTGAGATCTGCCGGAACATCACACCTGAGGAGCTAGAGAGAGTTTAAAAAAAAAAAAAAAAAAAAAAAAAAAAAAAGATGAGTGTTTCACAGCCTTTTTTATTTCGTAGCCATGAAACAGGAGCTACTGTAGACGCTTGTGGTCTGTGTTGCAGCCTGCCCATCCCGTAGTACGCCTCCCCTCTGATGGGCGAGAAGTGACACAATACTTCCCATTTAGGTGCTGGGTCAACACGAGCGCACCGGAAGGTAACCCTTACAAACAACTGTAACCAAATTTTGAATACAAATTTTTGTCGGCGCGGGGGTTCGAACCCGGGACCTTCCGCATGGCAAGCGAGTGCTTAACCACTGAGTTCATGCCACCTATCCTGGCAGACTCAGGAAATGTATTGCAGCAGAGGGTGGTGTTTTTGAACATCTGTAGAGGTGAGTTATCTACATCGTACATACAAACTTCAGGCACGGACTCGTGTCATGACACACGCGCACGGAAATGAACGCTTTTCAGAGGTTATTCGTCTGCCATTTTCAGAAAAAAAATCGCAGAGAGTTAATTTTTTTTGCATTGTATGCTACTTATTTTCTACTTTTATGTTGAAGAAAAAAAAAATAGGGGGTCGAATTTAAATTTCTGGACTTTTGGTCTTTTGAACCTGAAAAAAGTTTATGACCAATTTAAGGACCTATGACTTACTTGAAGAATAAAAGTAAGTACATTTAATTAAAGAGGAGAACTTTACCTATTTTTTGACATTTTTGTTTTTTTTTACAACGTTTACCGGGTGCCCGTAATGACTTCCGGAACCTGGGTCTATTTTCTTCTAAAAGCCGTGTTTTTTCGGGACTCGAACCAAGGAATATTTTTTTTTCTTTTTACTAGTGTTACTAACTTGCTTTGCATGTTTTGAATGTAAAATAAAAAAATATGCATTCCATTTAAAATTCGGGAGAAACGGACATGTGCCCCCTGAAAACGCCCTTAGGGGAGGTGGGCGGAGGTTCAAAATATTTTCCCATGAAACTTCAGACTCCATATTGGGGACTAATTTTTTGTTTCAAGATCCTAACTCAAACCGTTCTCGAGAAAAAGATAGTGGCTGGGTGGTTTCGATCACCCTGTATATCTAATAAAATTTTAACTGATCATCAAAAAATATGAAAGGGACCTACTTACATAATATATTATGTAAAAATTCAGAAAGTAGAATTTAGGTTACAGAATTGACACAAGTGTGCTACTGGTATTTCAGCAATGTTTTTTAGGGGTTTGTCTGTACTGCATTATAGCCATTTAAAAGAAAACACAAAATCTAGACTTGAGTACACAAATGTATAACAAAAAACTGTGTACCTATTAATTTTGTTCTGAATAAAATATCCATAATCTGTGAAGTACCTACATTAAATACTTTGAGACACAACTTAAAAACAGTAAGATGTAATTTTTCTTTGTATTGAGTACCTATATACCTAGCCAATTTTTTTTTTTTTTTTTTATGTGTGTGGCATATTCTCCTTCAATGAAAAAAATTGTTTTCTAGTTGTTCTAATATTAATTTGTGAAAATTTGTCAATTTGTGATACTTGTATTTTGTCTTTACTTGTAATTTGCTATTACTACTTTTTTGTCAATTTAATACAAAGTCACAAAATCATGTTGTTTCATCAGGACATGTAATTATCAAAATCCCTTTCTCTCCTCAGGGCATGCAACAAAACTCTGACAGGCTACGCAGGCTGTGAGTCTATGTGTTGTGGGCGGGGCTACTCTACAAAGCTGATAGAGAAGATAGAGAGGTGCCAATGCAAGTACCACTGGTGCTGCTACGTCAAGTGTAAGATCTGTCACACCTGGATTGAAAGGCAGTACTGCAATTAGTCTTATTTAAGAATACCATAACTTTTATTGTTGTAAACTATTTGTAATTTGAATTTTGTAAATTATTATTTAATTTGAGGATGATTGTAACTAAGTGATAGTTTCTCACAATTTGAAATTCAGAGACCTGTTCAAACAAAAATTGAGTGCCAACCTGGAATTTTTAAATTATCCAATTACAAATATTTTATTAGCCAACAAATTCTTGGTAATTGGTTAAAAATAATGCATAAAGCTTTAATATAAAATTGTGATTAAGATTGAAACCTCTTTGGTCAGCTTTAGATTTTAGAATACACTTACATTGCTGTTGTAAATTATTGATACCTAATTTGATTGTAATGTATTTAATTTAGTCCATGAATTTTTTTGATTAATGTCAGAAAGCAAAAACTGATGATCAACTTTGATAGTTGAGTTGAAAATGTTAATAAAAGTCCTTTGCATTATTTAGAAAACGTTAGGTAAAAAATAAATTAATAATACACAGTGTTATTATATCTTCTTTGACACTAAGTAATCTTGGAAAACCAGGCAGGGTTTTATCAATGTGATTCATATTTTAATTTGATCTCAAAGTTTTTCAAAGGTCAATTTTGTGCTGACTGAGTTTTTATTAGAAAAAAAAATAATGACCTGGGCAGCTACTATTTAGCAAACAGTTTGTCTTTAGTAATGTTGTTGATAAAAAGCAAAAATTACTGTAAATAAGGTACATAAATTTATAAATATTTTTCTGTAGAGTTTAAAAAATACATTTATGAATTTTATTAGCATACTATTTGATATTTTGTACAAATTAATCTAAAAACATTTTACCTTCATTAGATTTGGCTCTCTAAGAACTATGTTTATATTTATAAGAATTTTGGTGTTGTAATATAGATATTGTGTTGCGTGTAGATGTTTAAATAATTTTTTTGTACACTAAATTGTTTTTCAAATTACTTATTCTTCTTCAAATACTTAACTCGGGCTTTCCTTTTTCTAGTTGGTAGAATCTTTTTGAATCCAATATTAATTTTCAAGAATATCTCTTGACATACCTGGCTTATAAAATATTTTTCTCCTATATTGTCTTTTTTACATAGTATTTATTCACTTTTTGCTGAAAGTTCAAATCTCAAAACAAAAGAAATACCTACTAATATTACTACAAATTTTGTATAATTAAGTAAAAATTGGTGTTCAGTTTATAGGAATTTTGTTTATCCATTCAAATTTTATTCTGCTTCTCTAATCAAAAGTTGGTTCAAGCCTAGTAATCATCAACAGCTTTCAAATATTATTTTGTGATAAAAATAAGTAGTAATAAGTATTACTTTTAATCTACTTTCCAACAAAGACTATATAGCAAAGCTTCTTTTTAAATAAGCTATACTGTGTAAAATGTAACCCACTTTAGAACTAAAAAAAAAGAATTTCTACTTTCAACACAGTCATAATTGTATTCACCTACAATCTAACACCTCATGCAAAACACATAAGTCAACTCAACCTAATATAATGTCTTCTACTAACCAAGGTAAATCATCAAACCATTATCACTCAGACCCCCCCACTCCCACATCTCCTAAAGCTCCCGTGAAGCTCTGGTATTCCCACTGTGTTGTTTACGACCCCATCCAGGCTGGCAGTATCGACAGCACGGATGTGGTCGCACACGACAAAGCCATCCTCCGCGCTGTGAACAGTACTTATCGTCCACCCAAACTCGACACAAACCCTCACTGCACGCTCTTCATTGGGCGGTTGAACAAAAACACTCAAGAAACCGACATCCGGTCAGCGTTTTGTGAATTCGGTGAGATACTCAGCGTGAAATTAGTTCGCGATTTGGTCACCGGTTTCTCAAAGCGTTACGCGTTCCTGACGTACGCTAGAGAGCGCTCTTGTATCGAAGCGATTCGTAAGATGAATCGGTCGGTTTTTCTGGGCGCGACGATTCTTGTTGATTTTGAGTGTGGCCGGACCATGCCTGGGTGGAAACCAAGGCGAATGGGCGGGGGATGGGGGGGTAATAAAAATAGTGGGCAGCTGAGGTTTGGTGGTAGGAATAAGCCGTTTGTGAAACCGGTGGCGCTGATGAGTGGGAAGCAATTGGCGGAGTGGAGGCGGGTAGGGGGAGGAGATGGTTGAGGGGATTTGAAGGGGAAATCCAGGATTTTCTGGAACTTACTAAGAAGATATCATATCGATAGAATACTGGAAATGTTTAGTTGGACACTTTACATAACGTATAATTATTGAGGTATTGGGAAGAAGTTGAGAAAATGTCGATTTTGGTGATACCATTCATACCTGTGTTAAAATTACGATGCATATTAAAATTACGGGTTCCTCGTAATTAATTATGTCATTCTGTTCGTTGATACCTCACCATCTTTCATTTTCTAATTTTTCCCAAAAACAAGTTGTATGAAATCTGCCAATTATGGCAGGATATTTTCATACAGAAGGGCGTTTTTTAAAATAATAATAATAACATTCTTTGAGAGTATTTTCTGAAAGAGTGTTATTGAAAAAACTGTCTTCTTCAGGATTCAGAAATTTACCTGGATAAATGTATTAAGAGAGTAAATATGGCTTATGTATTTTCTGTCTCGCCAATAATTTAAGATATTCCATGAGTGAGTATTACGATTTCTTCTGACTATGATATTAGTGTAACCATATCTGTATGTTATATTAATATTCTTACCAAATAGATTCTTTTTCTTCACAAGTAAAAATGTATCAAATAAGATAATGTTTATTTTATCTTATGCCTACCGAAAATTAACTTGGTATGTGTTTTTCTTTCATCTAGAAAATTTTCAGTCCAAATTATTTATTATCTGCCGTCAACGTGTCCGAATGGTGCAGCGCACTAAGCTTGCACTCAAGGTGACCTGAGTTCGAATCCCAGCTTTGTATAAAAGTATCTACTGTGTACTTAGATGTGTGGGGTCAACTCATACCTTGTAAGGTGGTGAGTTTGTAGCTGCTTTAATTTGATCACTTTCTTGGTCGAGGGGTCGAATCCGGGACCAATTAATATTTAGCGAGTACTTATCTAGTTGGGGGACTATGAACAGGGAGTAGACCAGCAGTCTGGCTGGGGGACTATAAACAGGGAGTAGACCAGCATTGGCTTGGTTCTGGGAGGCCTTGTCAATTATTAGCCTCCTTGTAAAGACAGTGGTAGAAGTGCTGAGTCATTCCTCCACTCTCTGGCTACCATCGTTCACGATGACGCCACTCTATGATGACTTATCTAACATTCTAACCACTAAGCTAATCTTGGTGCGCTCTTTGTCGGAAATAATATTTAACTTGGGTTACAGCGAAAATCGAACGTTACATATGGAATTTTCTTAGTGTGGATGGAGGACTATAAACAAGGAGCAGACCAGTTGTCCGTTGCAGAAACACTCTCCACTCTCACAATTCTCAAATCTCCATTTCAACTGTCACACTAATAATAATATCGCCATATTTATACTGCCCGATTAAGACTACTAAGTACCATTATTCCAGCAGTAAGCCCAAGACATATTATTATGCGGTAAAAATCCCAAATGGGAGAATAACTTGTCATGTCCCGGTTGGGTTTCGAACCCACGACCTCTGGAAACTTTGGATTCACAGAGTGTATCAGCCTTGGTTTTATTTTTAGAACGGTTCAATTTTACTCTCTCTTTTTTTAAATAAAATTACGTCATACTATTTGAAATTTTTAGAAACTTTTTCAACCTTCCCAAATCGATGGTGAAAGACGTGATGTACAATCAGAATTGCAGCCATTCGAGGTTCAAGTCGCATCATCCACAACCATCTGTACAAGCCTTATATCATCCCTAGAAGCAAAAAAGAAAAGAAAAATGTAAAAGTTTGCCAGTACCATGTCTCACGGCAAGCATCACAGAGTGATGTCAGTTTGTAGGTAGTAAATACTCGTATGTATATTTTTACTTTTTCTTCTTTTCAAAACTAAGCAACTATCAGTGGCGTAGGTAGACCTACATTTTGGGGGGGGGGGGGGTGTTGTCCCCAAACCCCCCCCCCCGCTGGCTACGCCACTGGCAACAATTATTGAAAAATTATCTTTATATCACTTAAGTTCAGCAAAACCTTCAGCGAGGTTTAGACTTGGATGGGTCATTGGGTGACGATCAAAGTCCCAATGCTCTTAATCTCGGCCCCACTCAGGGTGGCTGACTAGTGGGTTTGTGAGTTTTAAGGGAATGGAGGGTAAAACCACCGTTGCTGTATGTAGAAGCCGGTGTTTAGATCTTTTTCTTCCAGCCTCCGTGGCGTAACGGTTATGACTACTGCCCATAGTCCAGAGGTCTCGAGTTCGACTCCCGGTTGGGGCAGACTTTTCGAAAAAACTTCTGTCCCTTCCAAACACATGAGGCATTTCCGGCCATACCCAGGCTGGGTGATGTTAATGTGGGTAGCTGGTACGATTCCTAGCGAATGGAGGGTAAAACCCCCGTCCTGACAATTATCTCAAATTAGGACGTTAAAACCAAATAGAATCAACTGGACTCAATAGATCTAATTAGGTCGCAGTCCTGTTTCATGGCTACGAAATAAAAACGGCTGTGAAACACTCATCTTTAAAAAAAAAAAAAAAAAAAAAAAAAAAAAAAAGGTCCCAGTGTTAATTTTGTAAGTGTTTCACTAAGATACCTGCAGGTCAGATAATAATAAATTCTTCTTCCTCATATCAAAATAAGGATTTCTATTGTACAAATATATTTACCCTATACCTGTTATTACCCATACATTATACATAAATAGAAAATGGTAACAGAACCCTCAACTGTTTTTCCCACCGGCCTCGCCTGAATACCACGAAGCTTCGTTTTTCTACCCGGAAGGGACTGAAGAGACAATGTAGGTTCCCGCGAGTGGTGTGCTGTATAGAAATTTTCTAACATTCGAATTGATTGGCACCTGAAACCAGTTTGAACTGGTTAGAATCAAGTCAGATTTTCGTCTAGCTATCTAAAATATAGTTTTCTTTGATGTGCCGATCAAGAAATTACGGGGAATCAATTATTAGTGTACGGAAATTGTCCGAGTTGAAAGTTCCTTAGGATTGTTAGATTTTTTCTCATCGGAACACCATTCGCGTCGGTTAATTTTGTTGTATTTTGTGTTTTTCGATTAGATGTGTTGTGCCTTTTAATTTTATTTTATAATAATTATAACTCTACCTTTATTATTTAAATTATTATTTTTTATATAGGTAATATTAGAATTATAATAAATTATGAAATTATAATTTAAAATAATTTTTATAATAATTATAATTACATACCTATAATAATGTTTTTATGTTATACATAATTTGTCAATAAGTAAAACGAGTTCTTGGTGAAATAAACATAATTTTCCGTGATATTTTTTTGTTTTTGAAAGTGTATTTTTCCTTTTTCTGTGGACATCATGAGTGAGGGACGGATTTTGAAATGGTTAGATGAAAGGGAAAATGAGAATTTGCCTGAGGGAAGACCTCGCAGTCCTATGAAGTTGAACAATGCTTACGCAAATGAACTTGACATAGGCGAGGATGATGCAGATGATCTGTCACGTAGCGACCATAATTCGGAGAGTGATAATTCTGCAAGTGAGGAAAACGATGAAGTTTTGTTGGGTTTGCAGTATTTAGGGAAGGATCAAACACCATGGAATATTCATCCTCCGAGACAAAGAACACGTAGATCACGAAAAAAACATTCTCTCAGAATGTCCTGGAGTGAAAGGGCCCGCCTGGAATGTTACAAGCATACTTGATGCTTGGAAAATCTTCTTCCCGGACGCTGTTCTTGAACGCATTACTATGTATACCAATGATCATTTGAAACTCATGAGAGACAAGTATCAGGCAAGTTATGTGACGAAGGAAACAAATGTTGACGAAATTACAGCTCTGATTGGGATGTTCTACATGTTAGGCTACATGAAAAGTTCACACCAAAATATTACAGACCTGTGGGCAACAGATGGTACAGCTCCTCCGTTTTTTCGTTTAGTAATGTCATACCAAAGATTCTACACCTTAGTACGGGCAATGAGGTTCGATGACAGAAGTACGAGGGAAGACAGAAAAGCTATTGACAAGTTAGCGCCTATTAGAGACATATTTGAAGAGTTTGTTCAAAAGTGTATGGAAAGTTATAGTTTGGGAGATTGTGTAACCATAGATGAGATGCTAGAAAAATTCAAAGGAAAGTGTTCTTTCCGACAGTATATGCCACGAAAACCAGCCAAATATGGTATCAAAATGTTTGCATTGGTTGATAGTGACGTTTTCTACACTAGTAAAATAGAAGTGTATTGTGGAACTCAACCCACTGGACCGTACAGTGTGGACAATAGACCTGCAGCAGTTGTAACTAGAATGACAAACCACATCCATGGGACTGGACGTAACGTCACAATGGATAACTGGTTTTCCTCAGTACCCTTGGTCAACCAGCTTGTTCAAGATAAGAACTTGACTGTGGTTGCAGCTTTGAGAAAAAATGAAAGAGAAATACCTCCCCAGTTAGTGAACACCCGAGCTTTGCCCGTAAATAGTAGCCTCTTTGCGTTTGGAGAGCAGAGTATGTTGTGCTCATACATTCCCAAGAAGCATCGAAACGTAATCTTGATTTCTAGTATGCATGACAATGATCAGATAGATGAAAAATCTAGTTCTAACAAACCCAACCTCCTTACTTATTACAATCAAACCAAAAGAGGTGTAGATGTAGTAGACAGGCTAAAGTCTGATTATTCTGTAGCAAGGATTTCCTCACGTTGGCCTGTTAGAGTTTTCTTTACTTTGCTGGATATAGGGCTACTAAATGCTGAAATAATATTCAAGCTGAATACTAACACATCTCTCCAACGGAGGTATCTCCAAAAAATTCTTGCTCTGAATCTCACAAGAAATCACATGATTTCAAGATCTTCTCATATAAGCAGAGTTGACTTGAAACTCAAGATGGATATCAGGCTATGCTTGGGAATGCCTCCCGTACAGGACGTGCCAGAAGAAAATCGCTCAATCAAGCAGAAATGTGGATATTGCCCGAGTAGGAAAAATCGGTTTACACAAAATCAATGTGTCAGCTGTCATGTTCCAGTGTGTGGGGAACATACATTCGAGCGGATGTTCCGTTGCCACCAATGCGCCCACCCTGCAGCGGAAGATGATGACAACATGTGACCAACCGAAGGTAAGTTTTTTAAGTTATAAGAAAATAATTTAAAAAAAATCGCCTTCTTCTTCTTCTTTTACTCTGTCTTATTCCGCTTAAGCTGGGTCGACATTGTTCAACCTCATGGTTGAGATTGGTTGGTTTTGGCACATTTTTTACGGCTGGATGTCCTTCCTAACACCAACAATTCTAGGTTGATTTAACGTCCTAGATTAGCTGTTTCGAGAGCAAATCAGGTCGAAACAGCTGTCCAGGTATGTTCTGATATTCATGTATTCAAATATAGAAGTCAATTCAAATATAGAAGTCTCTGATATTTCTGAGGACATCAGCATCAGGGTCCCTGTAGTACAACTAAGAATAAGGGAAAAACCTAACTTTTTCTACATTAAAAATAGTTTGTGTGCTCCAGAAGGTTTAAGCTCACCTATAATATCAGCTATGTTGCTATTTAATCTACACTCATGTAAATTAGATTTAAGTTTCCATTTAGAAAAATTTAAAGTTATTTGTAAGGATATATTAAACCTTCATATTATGTAATTACCTTAAGCCTCAAATCTCAGTTCATGTAATTGCAACAATAATAGTTGCGTTTGAACATAATTAAAAAAAAAAAAAAAAAAAATGTATGTACGTACATCTAATACAACTTCTCACTTTTCTGTTTATACTGATTGAGTCCGGGGTTTTACCTTCTATTCGCTGGGAATCGTACCAGCTACCCACATTAACCTCACCCAGCCTGGGTAGGGCCGGAAATGCCAGGCTCACATGTACAGAGGGAACAGAATTTTCTGTGTGAAAAGTCTGCTCCGACCAGGGATCGAACTCATGATCTCTGGACTACGGGCAGTAGACTTGACTGCTTGGTCCCAGTTCATGTAGAATTGTAAATATAGCGTCACGTGATCAATTTGGAGCTCTGTGATTGGTGGAAAATGATCACGTGACGCTAAACCTACTTGAGCTGGGACCCAGCAGTCGAGTCCCCTGACCCGGCCATCAGTATAAATTATTTTACCGTCTAGTAAAGTCAGTTAGTTTCCTATTACGCGCAACATTTTTATTCAAAACGTTTCGTGACATTTTGTCTCCAATCAAAGGCGGGTTGTGTGAACGAATCTTTTTTGATAACGGAAATCAGCTGTTTTGATAACGTACCTGGGAAATTGAAATCAGCTGATATTCGCTTCCATTTTTGTTGATCAACAGCTCGGCTCGGGCCAAAATGTAAACAAATTGCAGAAAAAAATAAAAAAATCACTGAAAAATGAAACCAAATCAATTAAAATCACAGCAAGACAAACCAATCATTATTAATTAAATAAATTTATACGATTAGAATTTAGAATACCGGACCAAATGCTTATTTAGGCGACAGAATGGCCACATCACGATTTAGGTAAGTACTGTTGGTTTAACTTTTTCAAATTCATGCTTTACATGACAGGAAAGAGTGCTGTTATCAGGAAACATTAGGTCCTTAGTGAATCACCATAGCAATATAACACCCACTTTTTTTCTCCAGAGTAATAATTGGAACACCTTGGCGATTTAAAAGAGAGGTAGGTATGGTTAGTTGGTAAATTAACTGTGTGAATTTCATATGAAAACACAAGTGAATTCATCTAAACACATTGTAGGTACCTAATTACCTGTCACGCTCCTAGTAGTCCTAGAAACATCACAAATATTGGAGCAAAAAAATGTTTTTTTTTTCTTCAAAAACAAACACAATACTTCCAATTCCTGATATTGAAAATTTCTCGGAAGTAGATAATATTCATTTTTAGTTTTCTTAATTCTAACTTCTCCTTCAACTGGATAGACTAGAACAGAGAAAGAAAGATGGGAGATGTCAACTGATAATTTAAACATCAGCTTCTGCGGGTATTCAAAAACATGAACAATTTTAAATAATGAATACAACAGCATTTCCAAGATAAACAGTAAATTGCCACTAACTTGAATTCAAGGAACAAAAGCGTCCTTTTGAGTTATACCCTGATACCCATTTTTATTTTAAAATAGATGTAGTTTTGGTGTAGCTGATGATAAAAAAATTCAACTATCAGAGCAAAGTGAGAAGTTGTACTAGATTTACATGTACATGTATATCAGTACATACTTGGAGAGCTGTTACAAACTTATTTGCTCTCAACAGCATTCATTATCATCATTTCAATGCATCATTTTGGAACTGAAGCCTCTACTCTTAACACTTGTTCAATCCTTTCTTGTTTACATTTAGCTTGATTTGTACACACCAAACAGACTTCTGCAACTGACAAGATTCTGAGAGCCTATCTCAATGACTCTCAGTGTTAATAATGAAAAATAACTGGACAGGTAGTGATTTTTTTTTATACGTAATTTGGGCTTGAGAGGGACACCAGCCTTGGCAATACTTTAAAAATAAATCTTACGGAATACCAAGTTTTTTTTTATTTTCTATTTTAATAATGAGTCACAGCCTTTTTTATTTTGTAGCCATAAAACAGGAGCTACTGTAGATGCTTGTGGTCTGTGTTGTAGCCTGCCCATCCCATAGTATGCCTCCCCTCTGATGGGTAAGAAGTGACACAATACTTCTGCATGGCAAGCAGGTGCTCAACCATTAGCTATTTGTGTGTTCATAAGCTAAAGTATTAAGCCAAATTATGGAATGTGATTACATTAATTAAGGGTGAAACAAATAGACAACATCAATAACTAAAGTCAGTACCAAGCATTGGTTTTGCCTATCTTACACAGTACACAATCTGTGACTTAGCACTGCCAAGGTTTTACAAAAACGTCTATTAATTTTGGCCTAAATTTCAGGAAATAATTACTGTCCCGAGAGTCAAACTTTCCTTCTGCATATAATCTTGTGTGTGTAAAAAAAAAAAAAAAAAAAAAAAAAAAATGCTTACATTTCCATTGTTATGGGAACCAATAAATCAAGCTTGTAAAAGAACCCTTCAGCAATAAGCAAAACAATGGAGAAGCAAAATCTTCTTTATTGAATTAATAAATCTGGTGGCAAGGGAACCTTACTTTATGTGTAATCAAGATAAGGCATGACCTCAATTGTCATAAAAGCTGTGTGTTTAGGAAGCTATAGGAAGTCCCACAGTGCATATTGAAAGATATTTTTTAGAGAAAATAGTTTAAGCTTCCAGGCCTATCACCGTAGGCTAATATTGGAAAGTATGGGTGCCAGACAACCTAACAACCTCAACCATGAGAAATAAGTTTGCCAATGCCAACTTACTAGTTTATTAAAAGGAAAATGAAAGAAGAAGAACAGACAGAATCAATGCACTCCTTATGATCAATAATAAGTTGTTCATTGATTGAATTAAATTAATCAACAATAATTAATCACTCATTATAATCAATATCAAATAATTAATTATTATAGTTATATATTTATTTTCTACATAATTAGTAATGAAGGGTGTTTTTTAAATTTATTTTTTGTTGATAAAGAATAATAATAATAATTCTTATAATAACTGTAATATTTTTTATAATGACCAAAAAAATGATCATCATTGTTTGAATCAATGATCATTTATGATTCGTGGGATATCCTTCTTATCTCTGAGACTGATAGCACCAATAAGACAAAAGATTTTCTTAGACTGATGAAGTCAAGCGTCTGGCAACTCATATTCACTTTGCAAATATTCATTTGCTCTTTGACTCAGTGATAACTTGATAACATATTATTCTCTTAAAAATAACCATTTTGGAAAAGTGAAATTAACATTGGACAGTAGGGTTGTCAAATTTAAACCCAATTAAATGATAAGCTATTTTTTAAATTTTTTTGGAAACAAAATGGATTTAAAATTTAAAGCTTATGTTAAAAAAATGTTTCCCTCTAAAATCTCTACCCCTGGAGATCATTTTAAATTTAAATCAAGGTAAAAAGAGAAAACATGATCAGAAATGTTTTTTTTTAATATTGTGTTTAATAAACATGAGTTAAAATTTTAATTTTTGATTATATTTTTTCATTTCGGTTTAATGTTACTTTCAACTGCATGGTTTTTGAATTTAATGTAACTTTTTTTATTATTTTTAATTTCTCAAATGGCAATAAATAATAATTAATTAAATATAACATGGACTTTTATTAGTTGTTTGGTCTTAAAAGTCTGCATAAAATATTACTCTCAAAAAAAAGTTTATTCTCTTCATTTTTTATAATATAATCTTCCTAATCTTGAAAAAATAAAATAATAATAATATTAGATGCCTAAGATAGGAAGTATTATTTTCGTGTTTGTTAAAAACGTGCAAATTATGTTTTTGTATAATTGAGAGAAAAAAAAATCATATTTCTGAATCTGTCATAACCTCCTGAGCAGCTTTGATTTTGTTTCTGTCTGTCGGTCTGTTTTTTACATTCCTTGCAAGATGCAATTCTCAGGCCGGGTTGAAATGCCCTTGCAATGTCCCAGCTCATGTAGATGTAAGGTCACTTGATCACTTTGGAGCTCTGTGATCCCTTGACCTTAAATTAATCCATTTTGACTGTAAAACATGACAAATGTTTTAGGGGTGCTGCAACATGAACCAAACCAAATGGCATTTATGAAGTCACTGTTTGATTATCATTAGATAACTCAAACTCTTTTAAGACTGAGTTTGTTTACCACGCTTATTAACTGCATGAATTATTCCACAAATGTGTGATTATTTTCATTTTGTACGAGCTAAGACTGGGGAAAATCCTCTGGGGGTGTTGCAGTTCCGCAGCTCCTTAGCACTGGCCGCTCCTCATTATTATTCTGGTATATCTCAGTCCCGGTAGCTCAGTGGTAAAGGCGGCACTCTGTGAATCCAGAGATTCCAGAGGTCTAGGGTTCGAAACCCAGCCGGGACATGACAAGTTATGCTCCCATTTGGGATTTTTACCACATAATAATATGTCTTGGGCTTACTGCTGGAATAATGGGACTTTAATAGTCTTAATCGGGCAGTATAAATAAGGCGATATTATTATTATTATTACCGACCTCAGTAGCTTGATCGATAAGGCGGCGGACTTGTAACCTGGAGGTCGGTGGTTCAAGTCCGGGTTTCAGCGTAAATTTAGTAAAGCGAGTTTGATTAGTTGTGATATCACAAAAGAGATTTACAAAAATATGATTTTTTTATCTTCTCTCTCCCTGCTCTCTCTCTTCTTATCCGCCACCTATTTCTCACTTCCTTGATATCTCCCTTACTGCTTCCCTAGGCGATATTATTATTATTATTTAATTTCTCCTCAGTGACGTGGATGAGTACGGGTTCAAGCGGAACGCCTCGTTCGACTACGTGGCGTACGATGCGTTCATGTCGGAATATCTGGGGGTACTGGCCCGTCGGGCGAAGAAATGGGCGCCCCTGCTGCCCCTCTTCAATAATAGGAGTAACCCCACGAGCTGGGCGAAAAGTCAGAAGGTGAAGCGGTACCTACGCAAAGGCATCCCTATCAATCATCGACCACAGGTAAATAATAATAATAATCATAAAATCAAAAGTGAGGGAAGAATTTTTCCAGCCCGTTACTCAAAACAACACAATAAACAATGATAATGACCAATCAAATCCCATAAATCAAGATCTTGAAGATAGTGTAACACTGTAACAGTATTACACAATGTATCTGAATAAAATAAAAAAAACATTTTGTTGTATGTTTTATAATAATAACACTCCTCATTGGAAGGTAACCACCAGACGAGGTTAATGTTTAAAGCATTTTCTACCACCTCAACCTCAGAGTCTTATTATTATGTAGTCATATACTCAAATTAATGAGAAAAAATTCATGCATTGCAAAGAATCAGTTTGGCTGTTCAGGTCGGAAAAGCGGCGAGTGTGTTGGGAACAATGAAGAGGACAGCAGATATTCGGGAGGTGTTTTATCTATGAATTAGTATTTTAATTTATTTGAGCGCGCGATTAGCTCAGTGGTTAAGGTCCCGGGTTCGATCCTCCCTGCCGACAAACATTTGTATTCTTAATTTGGTTACAATTGATTGTAAGGGATACTTTCCGGTGCGCTCGTGTTGACCCAGCACCTAATTGGGAAGTATTGTGTCACTTCTCACCCATCAGAGGGGAGGCATACTACGGGATGGGCAGGCTACAACACACACCACAAGAGTTTCCTGTTTCATGGCTACGAAATAAAAACTGCTGTGAAACACTCATCTTCAAAAAAATCGGAAGTAAAACGTAATGTTCACTTGTATGTATGTATGATTTTATTTGTGGTGAAGCACAAGGCCTTTTCACAATTTTTGTGGGTAGCACAGCATTACTAAGAGCCTCCTGTAATTTCCGAATTCTATTACATTAATTTCTATTTACTCTGGTAATGCCGCCACTGGTCGTTACTCATACAAGTAGCTACTCATTATTCCTCACGAGGTATGAGTGGACCCCGAACATCCAAGTACAGAGCAGAAAAATTCCTGCCCCGCTGGGGATCGAACCCAGGTCATAGTGCGTGTAATGCCTAGCGCGCTAACTCACTCTGCCACGGTGACTACTACGTAAGGTTCACTTTGATCGGGCGCATTACGATTCGGCCCAAAAAGGTTTATGAAAAAGGTTTTCGATTTCAGGTAAGAAAGGTCACCGAACGATTCGTCCCAAAACGTTATCTTGACCAAAAAATAAACAACACGATTCGGCCCAGTGCAACATTCTAAGTACCGTACATATTGAGGGATATTTTATTATTCAACATTAAATTACGGAATTACCTTCTATGTACGAGTATATCAGGCTTTGGCCTTCTATGTATTAGGCATAGCCTACTATGTATTTTACCTAACCCAACTATATTCTTGAGGCATGGCCTTCTATGCATTTTACCTAACCCTACTATAAACCTAAGGCATTGCCTTATATGTATTAACCCTAACCCTACTATATTCTTGAGGCATGGCCTTCTATGTATTTTACCTAACCCTACTTTAAACCTAAAGCATTGCCTTCTATGTATTATCCCTAACCCTACTATATTCTTGAGGCATGGCCTTCTATGTATTTTACCTAACCCTACTATATTCTTGAGGCATGGCCTTCTATGTATTTTACCTAACCCTACTGTCAAACACTCAAAGAAACACTGATAACAAAGATTACTGTTACTGGTTCAAAACAATAACATCGTGAACATCGCCATTGTTCTCAGTTCTATCAGGGCAACGTTTCAATTCTATTTTATAGGGATTTTTTGGTGGAATGAAAGTGGGACTTTTTGTTAGAATGAAAGTGGGATTTTTTGTGTGGGATCAAAACTTGATAGTGTGTTTTGGGACGAATCGGGTTATGGGCCGAATCATGCTGTCTTTTTTTGTGTTTTTTTGGGGCCGAATCATGCTATGGAAAAGGTCTACTCAGGTAATTTGGGCCGAATCGTGAAGTTCCCCTTTGATCCTATGATGTCATTTTACAGAATGTATGCTGTGCCATTTTTTTTTTTTTTTTCTTTTTAACCTAGATAATATGATTTTACAAACAAAAGAGGTTGAAATGATTTTGTAAAAAAATCAGTTTAGTTTACATGGAATTATTTTATAAACAAATGTTTTGTCATCTTCTGTGAGTCAGCGTAATGGTCGTATTCTTTCAGCGCGTGCGATTCCTGGGGAATCATGTTGATTTTAATAATTTTCCATGAGGAAGTAACTTCATGACTCATAGCTGTACTGTTTACTTCCGAGTCTGTGTAATTAGGGTACAGGAATTTGTCATCCGTGAATAATGTCATATTATTATTAAATTCTTATTAGATGGTTACAAAGAAATGATATAATAATTACAAAGAAATGAAAAAATTAAACAATATAAACAATTAAAGGGAAAAAATAGATAATTATATATATTATACACACTATCATAAAATACAATCCCTACTTTCCTCTCTCTGAAGTCACCGTGGCAGAGTGAGTTAGCCAGCTAGGCATTGCACGCACTATGACCTGGGTTCGATTCCCAGCGGGGCAGGATTTTTTCTGCTCTGTCCTTGGGTGTTCGGGGTCCACTCATACCTCGTGAGGAAAAATGAATAGCTGCTTCAATGTGAGCAGCGACCAGTGGCGGAACTATAATAAAAAAATAAGATGTCAGGATATTAAAAGATATGGAAAAGTCCTATAATTCTGCGCTGCCCACTAAAAATTTTGATATTATAACCCACTAAAAATTTTGATATTATAACACAAAAAATACAGTATTTATTATTGTTTCTCTCTCTCTCAAGACCCAGGTAGTTCTGGGAAAATGAGTACTACGGAGTAAAAAAAAAGAAAAGAAAGAAAAAAGAAAAAAAAAAAGAAAAAAAGAAAAAAAAAAAAAAAAAAAAACATGGGCAGCTACTAATTAAAATATCTTCTACCTATTTCTGATACCCATCGAATCTCAGAAGATATTTCATTGGCTTAGGTGGTAGGTTAAGATGCTTCTTTTTCTTTCGCTTTGCCTTTTTCCCAAACCTACTAGGGGTCGGCATTATTCAACCTCAAGGTTGAGCTCGTGGAGCATTTTTACGGCTGGTAGTTCAAGATGAAGGGCGAAATAAATAGACAAGTTTCATGTCTCAAGCCATTGCTAAGCGTCGGTTTTCCCTATCTTACACAGTACGCAAGCATCACAGAAGTATTACAAAAACGTCTATTAATCAGAGGCACGCTTCCTCTCGGTAGTGAGTTTGAAGAAACGTTTTACCTTTGAAATATATTTTACATGCCATTTAATTAGGAAGTATACTCGTGTCATTAGATTTCGCCCTAATTATCAGAATAAAATACGCGAAACTTATTATTATTATTATTTTTTTTAAAGATGAGAGTTTACAGCCTTTTTTTTCGTAGCCATGAAACAGGAGCTACTGTAGACGCTTGTGGTCTGTGTTGTAGCCTGCCCATCCCGTAGTATGCCTCCCCTCTGATGGGCGATAAGTGACACAATTATTAAACATTTTGAATCAAGTTTTATTTACAAATAACATAGAATATATACATACATAGAAATTAAAATTAACAAAACAAAACTTGATCAAGGGCGGTGCTAATGCCAACGGCATTCTCAACACGAGCGCACCGGAAGGTATCCCTTACAAACAATTGTAACCAAATTAAGAATACAATTTTTTGTCGGCACGGGGGATCAAACCCGGGACCTTCCGCATGGCAAGCGAGTGCTTAACCACTGAGCTATTCGTGCGCTATCAATCAATCATAAAATACAATCCCGCTTTCTTCCTCTTTATCATCATTAATCCTTTCTTTTTTTTTTAACTTTTTTATTCTTGTTATTTCTTCTATAGTGTATACTATGTAATTGGGTGCTGGCTAACTTTTGTAAAGCCAACACCTGTATGGTACTCGGAATATACATTTCTTTTATGTATTTATATAATATTATACACCTGTATTGTACTGCACTCTAAATAAAATATACTTATACTTCCCCCTCTCGGTCAGATCTGGATGATCACTTCCAACGCGGACCAACTGAAGAAGTCAACGCACCAGGCGCGTCACTATGGCACGGGGGGGTACTACGCCTTCATGCTCAACAACAAGATTCTGGACCCGGACATTGGGGAGACCATCCGCACGGACCTGCCTCGAACCTTTCCCGAGAACATTTTCTTTCGCAACTCGGTCGAGCACCAGCAACAGCTGGCCAGGATACTGAAGGTTTTCGCGCTAGATGAGAAGAACATTGGCTACTGTCAGGTTAGTGTTTTTTTTCAATTTTTTTGAGCTGTTTCAAAAAAAAAAAAAAAAAAAAAATAGTCACCGAAGTAGTAAGCAACGTCCAGAACATTTTCTTTCGCAACTCGGTCGAGCACCAGCAACAGCTGGCCAGGATACTGAAGGTGTTCGCGCTAGATGAGAAGAACATTGGCTACTGTCAGGTAATAATAATATCGCCTTATTTATACTGCCCGATTGAGAATATTGAAGTCCCATTATTGTAGCAGTAAGCCCAAGACATATTATTATGTGGTAAAAATCCCAAATGGGAGGATAACTTGTCATGTCCCAGCTGGGTTTCGAACCCACGACCTCTGGAATCTCTGGATTCACAGAGTGCCGAGTTACCACTGAGCTACCGAGATAGACATAGGTTTTTTTTTCAAATTTTTTTGAGCTGTTTCAAAAAAAATAGTCACTAAAGTCAAGAAAGAAAGATAAAAAAAGTCACTGAAGTTAAAAATAATTAGACACTGAAGTGTCTAATCCTAGGAGGTTGGTTATTAAATAATATTATTGATTATGGGCTTTTAAGACCTCGTCAAGCCAGATTTAAAGCCAGCGTCGATTGAACGTTGAATACATCAATAGCTCATTCCAGAAACACTTTCTTCTCTCCGAATCTCCCTTTCAACTGTCACACAACGCACTCTGATTGGTTGATTTGAACGCAATAACCAATCAGAGTGCGTTGTGTGACGGTTGAAACAGAAATTTGGGGATTTGGAGATTGGAATGTGTTTATGGAATGGTCTACTGTTCTATTTCTGTCACTGAACTATAACAACGTTCAGCAAGCCTAGGACTTGTGGATGGGCGATTATTCAAATTCGAACCCTCGTGATGTTGGCTATTCCCGGCCCCACTCAGTCTGGGTGAGGTTAATTTTGGGTGGAAGAGATTGCCACAGGCAATAACCCCGCCCTTTAGGTAGGACATTAACTTCATTATCTTCTTTTTTTTTGTTCTTGTATCTTTGCTTAACCTTTTTTTTTTTCTTTATAATTTCATTGTATTTTACTGTATATATTTTTGTTCTACCTAATAAAAAACACCATAATAATTTGAGTAGCTGATTTGTGAGCCTCTGAATTACCAGTGAGACGCGTTGATCTCTGATCTACCGGGACAGACATTTGGTCTCGTCACTTTGGAGCTTGGAGATCAAACTTTCTATTTGTGTTTTAACCCTTAATGAGGCCGGGGTAAGTATATTACCACCAGATTTTCCGCCAATAAGACGAAATCCTGTATTCCAAACCAATTTTTTTCCCCTCCAATGAAATTATCGGATGTGTTTCCGTAATTTCACCATCTACGGAATGAGACCATTTACGGAATGTCTCCGTAGATGGTCTTAATAGGCAATGTCGTAATAGGGCAGGGATGGAACCTGGCCTATTAAGGGTTAAGAGTAATAATTGACGAGGTCCACTCGGGTCGAAACTGTCGTCCTAGGATGTCTGGGCTCAGAGAACCGAAGATTCAGTACCGTGCAGGCAAAGTACAGAATTTCTTCTCTTTACTGGACATTGAAACAGTTACAAACTGATGAATATTAAAAAAAAAAAAAAACTTTCATAAAGTATTATAAAAATCTTGCACTGTCCGGGAATCGAACCCGAGTCGCAAGAATGGGAATCTTGCATGATACCACTACACCAACAGTGCTAGTTGTGCGGACTGGCGAACTTAAATCATTATGAGCTGACACAGTAGAAATATTACATTACTGGATTTAGTGAAAATAATAGAATACAGTGTGTTTATAAAGGCCAGCAGCATTGGCTGATTAACGTTTAGACGATTTAAATAATAATATTAATAACAATACTCTAGTGGAAGGTAACCACCAGATGAGGTTAATGTTCAAAGCATTTTCTACCACTTAACCTCAGAGTCTTATTATTATCTGGTCACAAACTCAAAGTATTGAGGAAAAATTCATGCACTAGGTGGGATTCGAAACAACGGATCCCTACGATACCTGGATTACCAGACTAGCGCGTTAACCACTTGACTATCAGTGCACTTATAGCTGGAAAGCTAAAATTTTGAATGTAGCTCTGTGTAAATGCACTTTATTTTGATTATTTAATTTTAGAGGCGATGTGTGCCATTTTGAAAGATTTGCCATTTATTTTTACGGGCCGTCATTTTGGATTTGTAAGCGATAAAGATTTCGGGTTTTTGTAAAATACTTTTGGTAAGATAAAATCACCGCGATAAAAAAATGGTTAGTCTCATGATTATGAAGTTAACCAACTTCCTTGGGGTTTCCCTTAGTCCATCCTTGAAATTTTAAATAAATCAATTAAACATAGTACACTAACAAAAAATCTGGTGTAAACATCACACGATTTTCCTTATCTTATTAGGAATGGAACTGGTGACTTAAAAGTAACCGTTAGCTGAAAATCAATGTCAAATTCGTTATCAGCACCTCAAAATCATTGGATTTGATATGTCACAACCCCCATCTACGATAAATATTTAAAAGTTAATCTAATGGGAACCCTTGAAAATACCGGTAAATTTGGTCGGGGTTTCAAAAAGTTCAAGATATCAAAAAAAAAAAAAAAAAAAGATATTCCAATGATTTTCTTATAATAATTATTTTCTTAATTGTTCTTTGACTGTGTTTTATCTTTAACCAATTCAAAGAAGCGGGCCTTGCGGCCGATTTCAACCAAAAGTTTCATGGTTCCTTTGGTGTATAAAATTAATTTCCATACCAAATTTCAAGTCTCTAGCTTTAACCGTTCTCAAGATATCGTGTTCACACACACAGACAGACGCACGGACCAATGGCCAAAAACAACTTTTTTGGTATCCTGAGGCTATAGTTCCTTATTATAGGATAAGGAAAGTTAAAATTAAACGTTCCATTTTAACCATTCAAAAGTTAATAACTGGAAATTTTCCAAAAGTTCTACAAAAATCTTGCACTGTCCGGGAATCGAACCCGAGTCGCAAGAATGGGAATCTTGCATGATACCACTACACCAACAGTGCTAGTTGAGCTGAGAGACGAACTTAAATCATTATGAGCACAGTGGAAATATTACAGGCCTTATCAGCGCGGAGTACCTACATCAATGTAGTTTTATGTTTTATGGCCGGGTTGAGATGCGTCTGCTAGGTCTCTGCTCAGTGCTCATGTATACTAATAAACAAGAGCTGGGATCTGGCAGACGCATTTGCACCGGACATTGGTTAGTTTCTCTGAATTTAGCGGGGAACTTGAGCTAGTTTCACTATTCTTTTTTACTTTCCTTATCCTATACAGGGCGATCGAAACGACCCAGCCACTATCTTTTTCTCGAGAACGGTTTGAGTTAGGGGATCTTGAAACAAAGAAATGGTGCCCAATATGAAGTCTGAAATTTTATGGGAAAATATTTTCAACCTCCGCCCACCGCCCCTAAGGGCGTTTTCAGGGGGGCACATGTCCGTTTCTCCCGAATTTTAAATGGAATGCATATTTTTTATAAAAAATGATAACTGTTTTTAAACTTCTTCATTAATATCATCTTCAAACTTTAAACTTCATTAATATCATCCTTTAAACTTATTCATTTTCTTCTTATTTTCTCTATCTCCTTCGCATTATTGCCTATCCTACTTTGGTCGTTCACGATTCCATCTTCATCAATATCTTTAAAAAGATTTTAATAAAAAGACAAATATAAACAAGACAAATATACACTTTGCATTCACGAGCTATAATCATCAGTGTAGTCCACTAGTTTGTCACATTGCTCATCATCATCTTCAACAGATTCATTTAGTTTGGTATCATTGAGGCTATATACAGATCCTCTACCCTTTGAATCACTAAAAAAATCACTGGCAAAAGATTTATATTTAATTGATATCCCAGAGTCCAAATGGTTAGACTCCAATCCAAATGAATTTTCACTGTCAAGTTCACAATTGTCAGCCTGGCGATCTTTGCTTTCAATATCCAAGTGTTTATTAACGTTGACAGTTTCACGCATTTCGCGATCATGTGATGCCTTAAGTTGACTTTTTTGTTTTCCTGTTTGTCGTGTAACCTCTCATGTACAGTTTCATAAAGATCAAATTTGATGTTTCTTACATCAAATTGAACGACTTTCTTCTCCTCTTCATCCAATGACTCAATTCTGATTTCATTATTTATTTCATCTGTTTTGACTCGTTTCTTGAACCTATTCTCTGAGCTTTGTACAAACTCTTGTTCTATCAGTTTACGTAACTGTCCATTCTCGAACAGTAATCGGTCCAGAATCCTGTCTCTCGGTTCGTCGATGAGTTTGAGCTCCAAATATTCGATTTTCTCTTGCAGTGTCCAGTTTTCTGGCGATTGCTCCTGTAACGTCTTCTGACAAGCGCACTTAGGATTCCTGTTGTCACACATGTTGCAATTGCTGCTACTTGTCTTGCAATTAGTGCCACTTGGTTGGCATTTACTCTTTGCTTTAGGCAAACATTTTCTCGACGATTTGTGGCTTTTTTCATGTAATTGGCCAATATTGTCACTTGAATTGCAATTGCGATTGCTTGTTATGCAAATACCTTCACAACATAATTGACAACTACTTTTGAATGTCTTCAAACTTTCTATGTACGCATTGTTTTTTTCTTCTCCGTGTTTGTTGAAGTACTCTTTGATTATGTTATCTAGCATTTCAATCACAATTCTCTGTTTCTCCAATTTGTCTTCGTACTTTGTCTGGATTTTCTGGAGGTATGTCAAGCATGTCTTTGTTTTTATCTGTTGTTCCTTGTACCCCTTTTGGAACTTCATCACTTGATCCTTCAACTGGGCGACCTTTTCGTCGTATGTTTTCAATTTTTCCACGTAGAATGTTATCTGATTGTGTAGATTTTCGTTCTCTTGATGGTATTTGTTTGTCATCGTATTGTTGAAGTTTTTTAAACTGAACGATTCGTTATTGTACTGTTCCACAGTTTTTCTGAGTTGCTCAATCTGGGGGGGATTCAATTTAATAAAATTATAGTTACTTTTTTATAGTTCGTCAGGCTTTCTCTATACGGCTGCTTTATAGTTTAATTAAACTGCTAGTGTATGTGGTAATGTACTCCTTGTTTAGGCTGCTAGCCTATTTCTGTATAGTTTATTATACCTTGGGTAAACTAGGGGCCCTCATATTTTACTCAGTTATTTTTTAATTTGGCGATTCTAAATTTCAGAAAAATACCTGTCGCTCTTTTACTTCTTTCTCATTTCTGGCAATAACTCTTTTATTCTTCTCTTCACTCTTCTTAATTCCCGAAGTCACGTGTTTCTTGAGGTGTGTCTCCATATTTTCCAAGCGTTTTTTCAGAACTTCATTTTCCTCTTTTAACTCATCAATGGTTCGGTTAAAGTCAATTTTAAGTAGATCATTAATTTCTATGCTACGATCTTTGCGGGAAACTGTTATTTTACCTTCTTTATTGTTTGATATTTTTCCTTTTCTAGGTTGAATATTAGTAACTGTTTTATTTTTTTCTTTAAAATTTTCGTAGTATTTTTCTTCTTTAATTATTTTCATGCCATCTTCGTGCAATATTTTCATATCGTTTTCTTTGTTCAATAGTTTTTTACTGTTTGCTTTATTCAATATTCCCACGGTATCTTTTTCATCCTTTGGGGTGTTATTAAGTTTGTAATATTTTCTCACGAGACGCCAGTTTTTGAATTCGTAAGTATAAAATGGAGACATTGAAGTTTTAAATTAAAAAGTAAGCTTATAATCCGTTAAAAGTAACAAGGAAAAAAGACTTGTGTAATAACTAGTCTAGGAAAAGTAATTTGAGTTTAAGACATGTACAAATAATAGTTTACCATAAAATTAGTGGTCAGAAATTCTGAACATAGTCGATCGTGTAGTTTTTACTCCCGAGTTTATCGAT
Organism: Bactericera cockerelli; assembly: GCA_024516035.1. Classification (NCBI taxonomy): domain Eukaryota; kingdom Metazoa; phylum Arthropoda; class Insecta; order Hemiptera; family Triozidae; genus Bactericera; species Bactericera cockerelli. Next base: position 23,245,746 of record CM044964.1, on the reverse strand, counting down.
AGATTTCGGAAGTATTGTGTTCCCGATATTTTAGCATTACTTTGACTTTGCCCTCTGTATTTCAAAAGACAGAAATATATTATCTGTAAAATATATATAATATATACATAAAAAATCAATTACATTGTCCCTTATACTATTAAATACATTGTCTCTAATACTATCCATTACATTGTCCCTAATACTATTAAATACATTGTTTCTAATATTAACATTTACATTGTCCCTAATGCTATGAATCACATTGTCCCTAATACTATCAATTACATTGTCCCTAATACTATCAACTACATTGTCTCTAATACTATCAATTACACTGTCCCTAATACTGTCAATTACATTGTCCCTAATACTATCAATTACACTGTCCCTAATACTGTCAATTACATTGTCCCTAATACTATCAATTACACTGTCCCTAATACTATCAATTACATTGTCACTAATACTATCAATTACACTGTCCCTAATACTATCAATTACATTGTCCCTAATACTATCAATGGCTTCTTTACCCAGGGTCTCAACTACATAGCAGCTCTCATTCTCCTAATACTCTAATATTATCAATTACATTGTCTCCAATACTATCAACTACATTGTCTCTAATACTATCAATTACACTGTCCCTAATACTATCAATTACATTGTCACTAATATTATCAATTACATTGTCACTAATACTATCAATTACACTGTCCCTAATACTATCAATTACACTGTCCCTAATACTATCAATTACATTGTCCCTAATACTATCAATGGCTTCTTTACCCAGGGTCTCAACTACATAGCAGCTCTCATTCTCCTAATACTCTAATACTATCAACTACATTGTCCCTAATACTATCAATTACATTGTCCATAATACTATCAATTACACTGTCCCTAATACTATCAATTACATTGTCACTAATACTATTAATTACATTGTCCCTAATACTATCAATGCCTCCTCCACCCAGGGTCTCAACTACATAGCAGCTCTCATTCTTCTCGTCACCAAACACGAGGAGAACACCTACTGGATATTCCGGTCCGTTATCAACAAATACTTCAGCGACTACTATACCAAAACCTTGGCGGGAGTTGTGCGAGATATAGATGTATTATCCGAGCTAGTCAAGTAAGTAATCTATTTTTTATTATTTAAATATAGTATATTTATAGTCTGGCTGGGGGACTATAAACAGGGAGTAGACTAGCAGTCTGGCTGGTTTACAATAAACAGAGAGTAGGCTTGGTTCTGGGGGCCCTTGTCAATTATTAGCCTCCTTGTAAAGACAGTGGTAGAAGTGCTGAGTCATTCCTCCACTGTCTGGCTACCATCGTTCACAATGACGCCACCCTATGATGATAAGATTTAATCTAAATCTATTATTTAGAGGTCGGTGTGATAAAAAGAATAGAAAAATATATATAAACATACTCCTTCGGTGTTTAGTTATAAGCATAATTAACTGATAATTATGCTAAGAACTACCTGCCTTATAAAAAAAATCTATTTTCACTTTCCTTATTCTATAGAGGAGAAAGTCATGGAATCACCCGAAATTTTCGATAGCCAGTTTTCAAGGTCCACTCATACCTCGTGAGGAAAAATGAGTAGCTGCTTTAATGTGAGCAGCGACCAATGGCGAAATTATAGGCAAAAATAAGACATTCGAATAACAAAGGTACGGTAAAGTCCTATAATTCTGCGCTACCCACTAAAATTGTGATATAATAACACAAAGAAACACGCATATTATTTATTTATTATAATAATATATCCGAAATTTCCCTTGTTACTTGTGTTTCAGAATAAAGATGCCACATCTGTATGACCACATCGCCAAGGTAGGAGTACCATGGCCCGTCATAGCCACCAAGTGGTTCATCTGTATGTTTGCCGATGTGTTACCAGTCGAGGTAAGTGGTAAATGACGTCTCAAGTGGTCGTTGTTGTTGCAACCATCTTGGCTTCAGCTGGGGGAGTGATGAAGCCTATTTTTAATATGAATATCATAAATATGAATTTAAAAAAAAAAATCGAAAAAAAATAATTGAAACGAAATTTTTTTCACTTCTATCGCGATCTGGCTGCAAATAACCAAATAAAAAAATGGCGGAAAAAAGCAAATATGAATTTTCTATATTCATAATTTGAAAAATATTCGCAGCCTGATCGTGATGGCAAAGAAAATATTTATTTTATTTGTTTAAAAATAGCGGAAATTGCTAAAATGTTATTGATTTATTCACATAGTAAAATTCGACTATGGTCTCCTGCCAGCTTAAGTTGAAAATTTGGCTCGAACCACATATTTCTATGTGCGATCAACCATCGTGAGAGCTTGGGCGTTTTCTTTATAAGCCATTAAACCCTCAGGGAACTGCAAGCTAGCCTGGCCTGTTAGGGTTGGTCTGGCTTGTAAGGGCTAACCTGGCTTGTAAGGGCTAGCCTGGCTTGTAAGGGCTAGCCTAGCTTGTAAAGGCTAGCCTGGCTTGTAAAGGCTAACCTGGCTTGTAAGGGCTAGCCTGGCTTGTAAGGGCTAGCCTGGCTTGTAAGGGCTAGCCTGGCTTGTAAGGGCTAGCCTGGCTTGTAAGGGCTAGCCTGGCTTGTAAGAGTTAGCCTGGCTTGTAAGGGCTAGCCTGGCTTGTAAGGGCTAGTCTGGCTTGTAAGGGCTAGCCTGGCTTGTAAAGGCTAGCCTGGCTTGTAAAGGCTAACCTGGCTTGTAAGGGCTAGCCTGGCTTGTAAGGGCTAGCCTGGCTTGTAAGGGCTAGCCTGGCTTGTAAGGGCTAGCCTGGCTTGTAAGGGCTAGCCTGACTTGTAAGGGCTAGCCTGGCTTGTAAGGGCTAGCCGAGCTTGTAAGGGTTGGCTAGACAGTTCTCTGTTCACAGTCCTCTTGCGAGACACTAGTCTCGTAAGGAAAAATAATCCTGCTCTGCTGGGGATCGAACCCAGGTCACCATGAGTGCAATGCCTCGTATAGTATCAAGTGTAACATAATATGATATCTTCTTTGCTTCCCCAGACTGTCCTGAGGATATGGGACTGTCTCTTTGTGGAAGGCCCAAAAATCCTGTTTCGTGTCAGTCTCACCCTAATCAAACTCAACGAGAGAGCTTTGCTGGAGTGCCAGGATTTCTCATCGCTCGTCGAATGTTTCAAATCTATCACCCGCAGTCCTGCGGTACTCAACTGTCATAGCTTCATGACGGTAAGTAGCCTTGAGTATGAGGGTAGCCTTGACTCAAATCTATCACCCGCAGTCCTGCGGTACTCAACTGTCATAGCTTCATGACTGTAAGTAACCTTGAGTATGAGGGTAGCCTTGACTCAAATCTATCACCCGCAGTCCTGCTGTACTCAACTGTCATAGCTTCATGACGTTAAGTAACCTTGAGTATTAGGGTAGCCTTGACTCAAATCTATCACCCGCAGTCCTGCGGTACTCAACTGTCATAGCTTCATGACGGTAAGTAACCTTGAGTATGAGGGTAGCCTTGACTCAAATCTCTCACCCGCAGTCCTGCTGTACTCAACTGTCATAGCTTCATGACGTTAAGTAACCTTGAGTATGAGGGTAGCCTTGACTCAAATCTATCACCCGCAGTCCTGCGGTACTCAACTGTCATAGCTTCATGACGGTAAGTAACCTTGAGTATGAGGGTAGCCTTGACTCAAATCTATCATACGTAGTCCTGCTGTACTCAACTGTCATAGCTTCATGACGTTAAGTAACCTTGAGTATGAGGGTAGCCTTGACTCAAATCTATCACCCGCAGTCCTGCTGTACTCAACTGTCATAGCTTCATGACGTTAAGTAACCTTGAGTATGAGGGTAGCCTTGACTCAAATCTATCACCCGCAGTCCTGCGGTACTCAACTGTCATAGCTTCATGACGGTAAGTAACCTTGAGTACGAGGGTAGCCTTGACTCAAATCTATCATACGTAGCCCTGCTGTACTCAACTGTCATAGCTTTATGACGGTAAGTAACCTTGAGTACGAGGGTAGCCTTGACTCAAATCTATCATACGTAGTCCTGCTGTACTCAACTGTCATAGCTTCATGACGTTAAGTAACCTTGAGTATGAGGGTAGCCTTGACTCAAATCTACCACCCGCAGTCCTGCGGTACTCAACTGTCATAGCTTCATGATGGTAAGTAACCTTGAGTATGAGGGTAGCCTTGACTCAAATCTATCACCCGCAGTCCTGCTGTACTCAAATGTCATAGCTTCATGACGGTAAGTAACCTTGAGTATGAGGGTAGCCTTGACTCAAATCTATCATACGTAGTCCTGTTGCACTCAATTACTGCACACTCAGCCTCATTCCACTGAAACCCTACAAGTTGGAAATTCAGACACATTAAATTAAAATTTAGAATAACTTAGGTAGGTAATAAAGTAATATTATAATAATAATAATGTGTTTTTTTTGTGTGACTATATCACAATTTCAGTGGTTAGCGCAAAGTTGTAGGACTTTTCCGTATCTTTAATATCCCAATATCTTATTTTTGTCTATAATTCCGCCACTGGTCGCTGCTAACATTGAAGCAGTTACTTATTTTTTCCCGCGATTTATGAGTGGACCCCGAACACCTAAGTACAGATTGTAACTTGGAGGTCGGTGGTTCAAGTCCCGGTTTCAGCTAGGATTTAGAAAAAATTGAGTAGTTGTGATATGACGTAAGTTATTAACACAAATATGATAACATTGATACCTAACTTGTAGAACAATCGTGACACGGGCCCACGGGTCAATTTTTTTGTTCTTCAATTGATTGTTTCATCTGGTGAGATATTTAAATTCAGATATCAGATTTAGGTATCAATACCTACCTCACGGACACGACACGGATTTATTTATTTGGTCAGATGTATGTATGATTTTATTTGTGGTGAAGCACAAGGCCTCTTCACAAGTTTTGTGGGTAGCGCAGCATTACTCCTTTGCATTTCGAATTATTCTATTATTATTCATTTCCATTTACTCTGGTAATGCCGCCACTGGTCGTTACTCATACAGTAGCTACTCATTTTTCCTCACGAGGTATGAGTGGACCCCGAACATCCAAGTATAGAGCAGAAAAATTCCTGCTCCGCTGGGAATCGAACCCAGGTCACCATGCGTGCAATGCCTAGCGCGCTAACTCACTCTGCCATGGTGACTACTTGTACTCGTATGTATGTAGATATTTTTTAAATGTTCTACTGTACGTAAAGATTCGTGTTAATACAGGCCGGCTGGCGCGTACTACTTGATGAGCGCTCGCCTTCCGACGAGCTTGATTCAGGTAAAAAATGTTGATCAACGACATTTCACACTTTGTACGCATTTTGTCCAAAGTACAAAGATCATAAAAATTAAGTTATCATATTTGTGTTGATCACTTTCGTGATGTCACAGCTACTCAAACTCGCTTTACTAAATCCATGCTGAAACCGGGACTTGAACCACCGCGACCTCCAGGTTACAAGTCCGTCGCCTTATCGATCAAGCTACTTGATCAAGCTAGGTCGGTTTTTTTTTTTAAACAAGATTTGTGCTTTATTTTTGTACATCATTTCATTACAATATTTTGAATAACATACTAAATATATAAGTAGTTAAAATGAATCAAATAAAATACTTATGAGTATGCACTTATACTATCACACTAAGGTACCTGGGAACCAGGCACCTTGTTTTGGTTGATCATAAAAAAAATAAACATTCGTGCTATCGTTTCTCCTCCCGCCAGCAAATCTTCAAGGTGCCCGGCACCCTCAAGATGTCCGCCATCGAAAGCCTTCGCCAGGAGGTGGAGAAGAAACTTTCCCAGGAGAAGATGAGCCGGAAGAGGGTGGAGGTGAAGAGCACAATACGCGAGCGGTAATAGGAGGCTCCGCCCCTCTACAAGCCACTCCCCCCTCTCGACCACGCCCTTTATAATCAAGCTCCACCCCCTACATGTCACTCCGCCATCATTAGACCACGCCCTTTATAATTAAGCTTCACCCTGTATGAGTCCTTCCAACTCATAAGCCCATCCTGTACAAGCCACTCCTCCTCATTAGAGCAGGCCCTTTATAATCAAGCTCCGCCCCCCTACTAGTCACTCACCCTCATTAGACCACGCCCCTTTATAATCAAGCTCCACCCTATATGAGTCCCTCCAACTCATAAGCCCACCATGCACAGGTCACACAAGTTCCTTGGCTCCACCCTATGTAGGGGGAGTGACTCCCCTCAGTGGACCAGGTCTTTTATAATCAAGCTCCGCCCCCTACATGTCACTCCGCCATCATTAGACCACGCCCCTTTATAACCAAGCTCCACCCTGTATGAGTCACTTCAACTCTTGAGCCCACCCTGTACAAGTCACACAAGTTCCTTTGCTCCACCCTGTGTAGGGGGAGTGACTCCCCTCATTAGACCACGCCCTTTCTAATCAAGCTCCACCCTATATGAGTCCCTCCAACTCATGAGCCCACCCTCTACAAGTCACACATGTTCCTTTATAATCAAGCCCCGCCTAACTTCCTCTGGTTAACCCTCGCCTGGTGGTTGCCTTCCTCTTAAAGAGTGTTGTTATTATTATAGAAACCGAGTGAGGCTACTACGTGGCGATACAAAATATCTCTAATTTTCTTGTTGTTTCTGTCCTAATCACACCACACTCACTCTAATCAAACTCCACCCCATTTAAGTAGTTACCAAAATATTTCAATCAATCACAACACATTACCTTACTATTCTATTCAGCTAGGAATAGAATAATTCTTATTCTTGACAATCTCCACAAACATACACTGAAAGTCACTATAGGGGCGAAACTAATAGACGTTTTTGTAATACCTCTGTGGCGCTAAGTCACGGATTGCGTACTGTGTAAGATAGGGAAAACTGACGCTTACCAATGACTTTAAGTTATTTGATGTTGTCTATTAATTTTCCCCTAGGTCACTGTTAAATGGTCAAAAAACTAAGTTTCACTATATTCAGCTTTTCAAAACCTAACAATAACTTACTTTCGATAAAATCGTAAAATATTTCCTATATATCCGATAATTATATTATAATTGCCCAGAAATAATCCAATCAATAGTTTTAAGCAGTGCTAGTTACATGTTTTGCTAAACATTTTTAAGACCATGGTTATTTGCGTCCAAAAATATGTAAATTATTTCTTTTAGTGTTTTTAGATATTCTATTATTTCTTTTAGAGTTTTTTAGATATAATGTAAATTATTTCTTTTAAAGTTTTTAGATTTTTTTGTTATTGTTCTCTTTTAATTGTATAGTCACTCAACAAGTCAATGCAAATATTTTAATCTGGCACTTGATGAACTATCATACAGGTATCTGACCATATTTTTTTCATCATAAGTGGCGTCATCGTGAACGATGGTAGCTAGACAGTGGAGGAATGACTCAGCACTTCTACCACTGTCTTTACAAGGAGGCTGATAAGTGACAAGGGCCCACAGAACCCAGCCAATGCTGGTCTACTCCCTGTTTATAGTCCCCCAGCCAGGCAATATAATTTTTCAACAAACTAAAATACCCCTCTGCATTTTTTTTTTTAGAGATGAGTGTTTCACAGCCGTTTTTATTTCGTAGCCATGAAACAGGAGCTACTGTAGACGCTTGTGGTCTTTATTGTAGCCTGCCCATCCCGTAGTACGCCTCCCCTCTGATGGGCGAGAAGTGACACAATACTTCCCAATTAGGTGCTGGGTCAACACGTGCGCACCGGAAGGTATCCCTTTCAAACAATTGTAACCAAATTAAGAATACAAATTTTTGTCGGCGCGGGGGTTCGAACCTGGGACCTTCCGCATGGCAAGCGAGTGCTTAACTACTGAGCTAATCGCGTATTGGTCCTATATGAGTGTTCACAAGGTACCAGACCTGCCCTTAAAATATTTAAATCTATTCCGGAAACATATTGGACAGAAAGTATTTTGAAGAAATGGTGTGTCTTCAAAATGAAACAAAATAAAGGAATACTTCTTTGAGAATACATCTTGTCCCCTTCATCAACGGATTCTGTCCCGGTAGCTCAGTGGTAAAGGCGGCACTCTGTGAATCCAGAGATTCCAGAGGTCGCGGGTTCGAATCCCAGCCGGGAAATGACAAGTTATCCTCCCAATTGGGGATTTTTACCACATAATAATACATCTTGGGCTTACTGCCTCAAAATGGGACTTAAGAGTCCTAATGGGGCAGTATAAATAAGACGATATTGTTATTATTATTCGTACTTCCTTGTCAGTGCCCCCATCAGTTTAGATTACAAGGAAGGCATCGAGTCTCTTTAGATACCTAAAAGAAATCAACACCGAAACCATGACGGGGAGTGGCACGAATGACGACTAAGTCATTAAAGTGTAAAATTAAAAAAAATAAACAAAACAAAATATTTTTCTAGTTGTTTTCAATATATTAAAAAACCTGCGTGTTTTAAACTTTTCATTTTTAACTTAAGTTCTACTTGGGAATCTCACCTGAATTGTAAAGATAAGTTCTAGAGTTTTACATTTTTTTAAATTTAAAAGTACATTTTAAACCCCATGAATATTTTTTATTTTTATGTGTGTTACGTGTTGATATTTAGTTTAAAAAAATAACTACTTTTAGTTTCGTCGTAGGTTTGTAAAAAGATTTTCTACACTTCACTATACCTCGTGAAAGAAATTTCATGTCTCAATTTTTCGCACCTAATTTTACCTAATACATATTCTCAATTATGTTATTTTATTAATTTATTTATATTATATTAGTTTATAATGTTTATATACATTCGATTAATTGTTTTATTTAAAGAGACTGCTTTCAATTATATTTTATAATTTATTTAAATTTCGAGTTTCAGACAGACAGATCGTTCATTTTTTATTTGTTTATGTTTTCATATTAAATATTGAAACCCAATTAGTAGAGTCTGTCCGGACTTCAAATGAGACTTAAAAGTCTTAAGCGGGCAGTATAAATAAGGCGATATTATTATTACATAATGTTTGTGTATTTTAAGTATCATATCTTTTCAGTTATCTGTAATTTCATTCTGAATTTTTCTAGTTTTACAATTTCTTCAATTATATTTTAACCTAATTTAAGCCTTTGTATCTTATTTCACCAAGAAAGATTTTTAATTTATTATTCGTCTGGTTTTAAAATTATGATGCCAAAATAATATTGAATTTCGTCTAAAGATGCTATCATAACATATTTTTTACAGTGATTATTTTTTACTATCACAAGTAAAATATGTATCAAATGTGACATCCAATTAGTTTTATTAAAGCTCTCAAATCTTTATTGTTATTATTTTTTTTTTTTTTGAATTTGACAAATGATCTTGGCATATAATTATGAATAACCCGTCAGAAAAAAAGAATTAAAGAAACCATTAGAAATTAGATATTAAGGGAAGAAATGAGTTTTATGACTTTAAAAGTCTTGTGCTATAAACAAGTCAAGTGTTCCTGGGTGAGGTTAATGTGGGTAGCAGGTTTGTGAGTTTTCTGCGAATGGAGGGTAAACCCCCGTCGTGATATGACCATGCAGTTGAAAGCGACGCTAAACCCCCCCAAAAAATACCTCTCTGTCGAATATCGTTATTAAAGCACAAAACTAAATACATATGTACGTTGGTCTTAATATATTGTTATAACTTATAAATAATGATATAACAAGACAGATAAATTTCATATTCATGCCAAGTAGGTACATAAATCTGAAAGACGATGATAGTTATACATTCGAGGCAGTGTCAGTGGAAACAATGGGTCGTTTCTTCTTCTCTCTCAAATAAATATTTATCACCATTTGACACAAAACACTTCTTCAACCGACCTCAGTAGCTAGATCGATAAGGCGGCGGACTCGTAACCTAGAGTTCGAAGGTTCGAGTTCCCAGTTCAGCAAAATTTTAGTAAAGTAAAAAAAAATGTATCATATTTGTGTTAATCACTTTCGTGATATCACAGCTACTCAAACTGGCTTTACTGAATCCACGCTGAAACCGGGACTTGAACCACCCACCTCCAGGTTACAAGTCCGCCGCCTTATCGATCAAGCTACTGAGGTCGTTAATATAGTAAAGTAATTGTGGTTAACACAAATATGATAACTTTTCATAACACTTCTTCTAAAACAAATACCTTTCTGAGAAAATACGCTTCATGAAATTCGTGCATTTACAAATTTCGCTACACACAAAAATAAAAATCATGTATCGCAAAATATCTCTCACAATTTCATTTTGCTAAATTCGCACTTTCCATGACTCTTGAGTTTTCTCACGTAACGTCAACATTGCATTCAGCTCAGATGTGTGGTTTCTCCGTCTTATATTTCACTTTTATTTTAGATTTTTCTCAGGACAATTTGGTGTCTTTTAAACAAAAGCAGTGGAGTAGGTAAAATCAACGTCAGGTACCTGACATGGAACCTGACAATACCGGTGGTTGGGTGGAAGAGCTCCCTTGGGAGAATCCTGCCACGTTAAACAAAACCACAAAAAAAACAATATTTGAATTAGAGGGGAATAGCTCATGGCTTCAGGTTTTTTAACCTACATAAGGAATAAAAACTAAGGTGTAAGTAGTACTATTGGTTCTATAGACTTCTCAGACTGAATTGAGAAAAAAAAAAAAAAATGTCACTTGTAGATTCTCGACAGCAAGAGCTTTCATTCAATACCCCACTCGATGGGATTCAAAGTTAAAAAAATATTAATAGGTCCAATTTTGAAAAATTGAAAAAAATATTAATCTGGTTATAGATTGCATTGGTGGTTCTAGTTTTTCCTATATTGTAATATTTCAGGTCTGTCTATTTAAGCACACACTCTCAGTACTGATGTGGTTGCTTTCTCAATTATTTGTAACATTTTCTCAAGTATTTTTTAATTTATGATTTTTAAACTTTATTAAGTTTTAACTGGGCTTAAAGCTTGCTTTGCCCTTGCTATATTTATTATCTATTATTATATTAGTTTGATTTTCAATTGGATGAAAAAAAAGTGCTATACAGTTATCATACACGTACATCACTAAAAATATTATAATTATTGTGAAAGGTCATTTTATTTATATTTATATTTATTTCGCATTCTAATTTCCTTTTTTTAAACCTTGTTTTTAACAATATTGTGCAATCCTTTATGGAAAGTAACAATGCAGCTTAGTATCTCACTCGTCCAACATTCTTTTTGAGGTCACTGACATTGTATTTCTTAGTTGTTTTGTGTAGGTATCTTAGTTAAAAACACACTAAATTAATACTAAAATAAATTCTAAAGGTTGACATGAATGACTTCTAAAATAAGTTTGAAATTTTAAAAATATTTGAAGAATTTTGAGAGGAAATTTGAAAACTGCAGCCATACAGGTGCCTGGCTAAATATTCTTAAAAATCATTTTTGGGTTGGATTTTTTTTTCCATTCGCAAGACCAATCATTTCTTCTTACTTTTTTCATATGTTACTCTTTGATTGGTCAAAACAATGCCATGATTTATATTGTTTACTGAAGTAAGCTTTATTTTTTTCATCACATTTTTGTTAACTTCAATTAAGTAGATTTTAGTTTGTTTTCATCCTACCATAATTTCTATGATTTATAAATCAACAATTATTTATTAACTGTTTGTTTTTTACATTCTATTTACGGATCATATATTTGACTTGAATGATTGATTTTTGATAAACAATTTTGTTTGAATATTACATGTGTCATATGCAAATCAAAAGTATTCTGTTTCTTTGTTTCTTTATTATTTTTTTAGCAAATATGTATGTATGTATGATTTTTTTTCCCCAGCCTCCGTGACGTAATGGTTGTGACTACTGCCTGTAGTCCAGAGATCCCGAGTTCGATCCCTGGTTTGAGCAGAATTTTCGATGAAAATTGTTACGATTCTCAGCGAATAGAGGGTAAATTCCCCGTCCTGACTATCTATCTCAATTAGGACGTTTAAACCAAATAGAATCAACAGTGTCACAATAGATCTAATTAGGTTGCAGTTTTAATTGATAGGGTTTCACTGAAAAGTGTTATTATTATTATTTTATCCATTTATGTACTCGCTAGCTATCTTCTTTTCTTATTTTTCTCTCCAATGATTTCTCATCTCTTTCTTTTTCCTCTTTCATCTCATCTCTGTGTCTTGCTACGACCTTGAAAATCTGGCTCCGAAGGCCCAATTTCTCTTCTTTCCTTCCTCAATTGTCCTCACACCAGCCGGCTTGGTGCACCAGTGTCGTCACGTACTTTTTGTCCGGATCAACAATCACGTACGCAAAGTTGTTGTCCTGTTCCGCGTCTCGCGGAAAACTGGCAACGTCGCAATCTTCGTGTCCTGCTACGACCTTGAATATCCGGCTCCGAAGGACCAATTTCTTCGTAACGTTACACTTGACAACACTGTAGAGTAAGAGGAAATGGGAAAACGTTTTAGTGATTTAATTACGCCACGCGACACCACAATGTGTCCAAACTAAACCTGGGTAACTTGTAGGTATTTATTATATACCTACCATATATTATAAATAAAAACAAGCCAGCGTCGATGGCACGTTGAATACTGGTGTTCTCGCTCTGTCACTGAATTTCAGCAACGTCCAGCGTGGTTAGGAATTAATAATAATAATAACTTTATTTACTGCAATACCGGGTCAACCCGCAACAAAGGTGGAGTAAGCCCCTAGAACTTTTAACTTTGAATAACTTTATTTGATTTTCAATCATCTTCATAGTTCAAAGTTCCGCTGAGGACAACTGCAGTTTTCGATGGCACTTTGAAAACACCAGCTTTCATTCAGTCACTGAAGTTAGGCAATGTCCAGCAAGGCTAGGATGCGTGACCAGGCAAATTCAGACTCAAACGTGACTATTCCCGGTCCACTCAGACTGGGTGAGGTAAATTTGAGTACAGTAGAACCCCGTTATTATAAACCCCGATATTATGAACTTCGGATAAAATGAACTTTTTTTTTAATGGAAATTTTCTCTAATTTCTCAAGAATTACTGACTTCTTTAGATCCTCACAATAGGTCTATGTACAATGTACATACATATTTTGTATTTATATACCTAATATGTACTTAAATTAACATTCAAATACATGTACGCGCGGTCATATATCTAAAATTTGCCGAATTTCCCTTTTTTTACCTATGATTATATGGAACCCCGATATTATGAACTTTTACATTGAACCCCGCTATCATGAACTACCTCTGGTCCCAATTAGTTCATACTAACGGGGTTCTACTGTAGCTGAATTGTGAGTTTCCAACGAATGGAGGGTAAAACATCCGTCCTGATATGACCAATCAGTTGAAATTGACGTAAAATTTGCGATCCCAGCATACCTGACCAGGTTCTTGTACAGGAGTTTAGTGACGCTCAGGTAAGGTTCCAGGGAGTCCTCATACTGGCACCACATGCCTCCTAGACAGCAGTGCCTGAACAGTCTCATCAGGAACTGGCCTCTCTCTGACTCGGAGTATAGGGGGGTCGACTCCGGGTCCAACAGTAACTGGAAGAAGATAATAATAATACTCTTTAGTGGAAGGTAACCACCAGGTGAGTTTCGCCGTCACCGAGTTCCTTCCCATCGACCTTTTTTTTTTACCGACTTCCTTCCTGGTACTCAGGTACTCGCTGTTTGCATCGGGAAGCAACCAGTGGCGGCTCGTCGGGTGAAGACACTGAAGACATTTTCACCTAATTTTGAACAGTGAAAACACTACTCATAATCCCTTGAACATGGCACAATTGATCCAACTCAAGAAAAAAAAAAAAAAGAGTAAGCTTTGTGTAAAATAGATCAATGCTGCTTAACATTTCATGTTACTTTCCAAGGAGAACACCAAATGTGAAGACAATTCGAAATTGTCTTCAGTTGTCCTTGAATCAACCAATCAGAGTTGAGTATTTCCAAGTAGGTATCATGAAATATTAGGCAAGAACTATATCTATGTAATATGCTACTGAGGACAGTCTTCAGTTGTATTCAGTTTACATTATCTACACGACCTCATACGAAATGTCACGAAGCCACATACCATGCGCGATGTCACGTGTTTTTGATATTAACATTGTTGCCAGTAGCATTATGCCAGACCTAGGAAACCAGTCAATGATTTAGCCTCCCATATCTAGCACAATCTTGTAATATTAAAAAAAAAAAAATAATAGTAATAACGTAGGCGTTAGGAAAGCAGGATTTTGTGTCAGGAATTTTGGATATTATTTCTCATTTTTTGGGTTCTAGTTTTATACATAGTTCCTAAACGATAGCTGATACCAATAAATTTTAACTACTTAATATGTATCTTGTCAACTATAGTGTTAAAAAGGACATCTCGATTGAAGTCAAATCTCGGAAATAATTATTTAATGTAGGTACCGAAATTGAGCCAAATAAGATAATCTTTTATCTAGTTGTTCCAAGAAGTTTTTAAATAGGGACAATTTTGGTCCTGTTTAAGATCCTGACTATGAAACCACTTTAAAAAAAAAAAATCATGAAATTAGACGTTTTGAAATGAAATTCTCAAAAGAAAATTCTGTTCAGGCGGTGTAGTATTATTTTTTTAAATAAATAAATACGTCTTACATGATTTGAGGGATTTCTTTAAATTTAAAATATAGCTCTTGAAGTTTGTAGAAATTTAGCTATGAAATTAACTTGGCAACATTGTATCTCTTATCTTTAGAATGTAAACAAAACTTGTAGCGCACTTTTTAAATTTTATTAGATTATTTTCAAATCTTTTCAACGGTAATCAAGTGACTTTTAATTGGTGTAACTAGTTAATAAAGTTATTTCCCAGTATTTGATACAGGATAGAAACATTATTCCTACCTGATCTGACCTGTGCTTTTCATAATAAGTTGAATATGAAGTAGCTATGTACTTCTTTCAGTGTCAGAAATAACATTATAATTATGCAGGTTGCAGGTAGCTAAGCACACAGCTTCCAGTGAAGTACTTAAAATTATAAGGCAATATCTGTGTTTTTCATAAATAGTCATTTAAACATCAATGGTAACACAAATTTAAGCTGATTTTATATTTGTAGTAAGTATGTTTTCTTAGATTTATTTTGTAATCTGGTGGTGGATTTTCTTCCAGTTTTGGATTGTAATTTTTAGTCTTCAACTAACTTTCTTTCCTTCCCAGTTCTAACCCCTCTTTAAAATGTTGTACCTACCTATCTACTGAGGTATAATCCTAATATTTTTATTTTAATTCCTTTTTACCAACTTTTAGTTAATATTTTTTATTAAGATGAATAATTAATAACAATATTTCAAAGAAACAATGAGATTCCCACAAAATCATGGGGTTCAAACATTGAAAGTAACCCCATTCAGATTAAGAAGTAATGAGGATAAGAAAATATTATGATTACTGGATGTCCAATTTCTCCAATTACTATAACCACCACTAAAAAAGTAAAGCAAATGCCTGCCCCACAGCCATACAGTTCAAGCCTGAATGGTTTATGAAAAATGAATGGCTGTGTACCAGCTCAAGTGTTGATAAATTGTTCTGCTGGCCTTGTTTATTTATTAGGTACCAAGTGTTCTCCAAAAAAAGTACCTATAAAAACTTATATGATGCAAAACTGGTATGAGAGAAAATCATGCTCTGCAGGGAAACAGCCATAACTTACAATGGGCTGTGTTTATGAGACCATAAGAACTAAGATCTGATAAATTAATAATTTTTTTTTTTTCAATACTTCTGGGTATAATTTGTCTTCACCTAGTCTTGAAGTCAGGAGCCGCCACTGGAAGCAACACGTGTATTTACCTTTCGTGTACGGGAAGTAACTCGGTATCACTACCTGAGTAAAAAAAAGGTTCGGAAGGAACTCGTTAGCGTCCGGTGAGTTTAAGGTAGGGTGGTGCGGAAGAGAATACCGTTGGCATTAGCACCGCCCTTGATCAAGTTTTGTTCTATGAATTTCATTTTCTATGTATTATATATACTATTACTATATGTAAATAAAACTTGATCCAATATGTTTAATAATAATACCAACTAACCCTCAAAGTCTTATTATTATGTGGACACAAACTCAAATTATTGAGGAAAAATTGTTGCCCTGGGTGGGATTCGAACCAACGGATCCCTACGCTACCTGGATTACCAGACTAGTGGCTTAACCACTTGACCACCAGTGCACAAGATGAAGATTGAAAGTTAATGAAATGCATTTCTTGTGTTCTCATGAATTTCCTACTGGTGTACTTTTCGGAACACGAAAAATGCATTTTTTTTAATGAAAAAATAAAGATTATTATTTAATTCAACGATAAAAATGGTTAGAGATAATGAAATGTTAATAATATCGCCTTATATACTGAATGAAAAAAATGAAATAATAATAATATTCTGCCCGATTAGGACTATTATGTCCCATTATTCCAGCAGTAAACCCAAGACATAATTTATCATGTCCCGGCTGGGTTTCGAACCCGCGACTCCTGGTATCTCTGGATTCACAGAGTGCCGCCTTTACCACTGAGCCCGGGAAATGAAAGCGCATGGATCCGTGATCGGAACCAACCCAATGCTTGAGTTTTTCATCATTTATTTGATTATTATGTGACCACATTATAATAACACTCCGGGTTAGGTGGTAGAAATTGTTTTGAGCATTAAAGAGGTCAAAGAACGCCATCTAATTATTATGAAGTTTCAATATAATTATGTCTGTCTTTGTTATAAAATCGTATTTTTTAATTACTTACAGGTAAATTTTAATATTCTTTCCATCTAATCCAGCCGGAGGACTATAAACAGGGAGTAGACCAGCAGTCTGGCTGGGGGACTATAAACAGGGAGTAGACCAGCATTGGCTTGGTTCTGGGGGCCCTTTTCAATTATTAGCCTCCTTGTAAAGACAGTGGTAGAAGTGCTGAGTCATTCCCCCACTGTCTGACTACCATAACTTAAAGGTGAATATTTATAGTAAAATTACGTCTGCTACAAGAAATCCATCAATTTCCTATTCCTATTCGAGACACTATTTTAAGGTAATTTTTCCTAATTAATACCCCATTCTCAGCGTCCGTCAGTCTCCGGAATATCGTCCCAAGTACTATCCCATTATCTAAAGCCAATCACCTTTCTCAACTCATCTGCCACAAGAAATCCATCAACCTGCTTCTGAAGACACTCCCTTAGGTCATACTCCCTGAATACTACCCCATTCTTAGGGTCAGTCAGTCTTCGGAATATCTGCAGGTCCGTCAGGGAACACGGAACCCTCGTTAGGGTCACTTTGGTCAGGGGCTGGGTTAGGGGGTGTTTAGGGTCGCAGCGCAGGTAGGGGTAAACGTCAGGGCTTGAGAAGAAGGCCTGAAACATAAGGGATCGTGATTTTTTCATTAAATTCATTCTAAGGAGAGTGAATTATACCAATTTGTCAAAACAGAAATGATTATTATTATTAATTAAATATCCACACAGTGTTTAGTTAGTTATTGTTGCTTGGGACAAAATTTAAGGGTCGTCTTAGATTTACTAATCCTGTTTCATAACACGGTCTTTAGACTCCTTAGTTAACTTGGATTTTTTTTTTTTGGCGTCGATCAATCTATTTTTGAACTCTCCAAACAGTTTTCCATAATCAGTCCTATAGTTCGTCCGTCCCGGTAACTCATTGGTAAAGGTGACACTCAGTGAATCCAGAGATTTCAGTGGTCGCCTAGCCGGGACATGACAAGTTATCTTCCCATTTGGAATTTTCACCACATAATAATACGTCTTGGGCTTACTGCTAGAATAATGGGACTTTAATAGTCTTAATCGGGCAGTATAAACAAGGCGACATTATTATTATTTCCATAATCAGTTGTTATTATTATTATTTTATTTCGCAATCGTTTTGCCTTTTACAACACTTTTTACTTTTTTTCAACGCATCTCCTTCTTGAGCTTGCCCACTCGTCCTTCTAACGCCTTGGATGGACGTCAATTCTTTCCTACGATTTTGACTTTAAATTTTGATGGTTAAAAATTTAAAATTCTAGCAGGACTTTATGCAGCCATACCGGCGCGTGCCTGGCTAGTTTCTTTTCAGTTATTGGATGTAGGTAAGGTCCCTGTTGCACCCACCTGAATGAATCTGGCCATGTCGGGTCCCTCCACCGTCTCATTGTACGCGAAGCTTTGACTCTGGATCCGTCCTGCAAGTCCCCTGAGAAGAAAGTTTTAGAATGTCCTGAGTTCGATTCCCGGACAACATCAAAATCGAAAGCTCCTAATTTTTCCAAAGTATTAAGAAAGTTTTTACAAGTGCAATTTATTTACATAAACACCACACAGTACACCACACACAGGACTTGGAAGGAGCCCAGAAACCCCAAATCAATCCTTCCACCACCATGACACAACCATCACGGACACGGAAATTAAGTAAGATTCCCGTTTGGATCAGACTTTTCAAACAGGACGTTCTGTCCCCTCCGAATAAGTGAGGCTAGCTTTTCCGTCCCGACCCATGCAGGATGAGGTTAATGTGGGTAGCTGGTACAGGTCCATGGAGGGATAAACCTCCGGTCTAATTAGGACGATAAATCAAATGATTTGTTTGCGTTATTAGGGAGGGCATCCAGCCGTTAAACAATATTATTATATTATGCTTTATTAGGAGGACAGAGTACAATGGTAACAGTATAAAATTAAGAAATAACAAACAAATGACAAAATAAATAAGTAAAAAAGAAAATAACAGTAATGTGCTACCTTAAGGGCGGGGTTATTGCCTGTGGCAATCTCTTCCACCCAACCCTTACATGTGCCAGAACCAACCAACCTCAACCATGAGGTTGAACAGGACCGACCCCAATTAGGTTTGGGAAAAGGCGAAGTGAAATAAGACAAGTTGTCCTCCCATTTAAGGTTTTGACCCCATTAAAATACACCTTGGGCTTACTGCTGGAATAATGGAACTCATTAGTCCTAGTCCGGCAGTATAAACGAGGCGATATTATTATGGGGTCAAAACCTTAAATGAAAGGAAAACTTGTCTTATTTCACTTTGCCTTTTCCCAAACTTGATTTTGGTAACCTTATCGGCAGGCAGTACAAGGATTAATCAGCTCGATGGTAAGATCCTCGTTTGGCATGCTGAAGGTTCCGTGTTCAAACCCCGGGGTCGGAAAGATTTGCAATCATAATTTGCACTGGGTGGGATTTGAATCAGCGGATCGCTTCGCTACCTGGATTACCAGACTAGCGCGTTAACCAATTGTTTACCCGTGCAAGTCATAAATTTCCTATAGTATGCCTGAATTTTTTACGTCCTCACTCAATCACAAAAGCCTCCTACAGGCGTCTCGACATTCAAAGGCTCAATGTTACATGATATACCCGCCCACAAAACCCCGTGCATTGGATAACTTTGTGTGGTATCAAACTTTGCAACTCACCCAATAGCGGTGGTAGGGGTTTATTGGAAAAGTTCTTGGAGGAGAAAGGGGATATAATATGTGTAAGGAAGGGGGAGAGAGAGAGAGAGAGAGAGAGAGAGAGAGAGAGAGAGAGAGAGAGAGAGAGAGGAGAGGAGAGAGAGAGAGAGAGGGGGAGAGAGAGAGAGAGAGAGAGAGAGAGAGAGAGAGAGAGAGAGAGAGAGAGAGGTACACGAGGATATAGGAAAGATAAAAATGTCATCTAGAGATCTAAGTAGAGAAAAGAGGATGAGAGAGATGGTAAGAAGAGAGAGAAAGAGGAGTGACAAATCTAGGCATAGAACAGAGGAAAGGGGAAGAGAAAGAGAGAAATAAAAGAGGATAAGGGACAAAGAAAAAATAGATAGAGAGGGCAATAAAAAAGGACAAGATCTTAGATAAATATATGGAGAGAGAGAGAGAGAGAGAGAGAGAGAGAGAGAGAAAGAGAAAGAGAGAGAGAAAGAGAGAGTGAGAGAGAAAGATAAAGAGAAAGAGAGAAAGAGAAAGAGTGAGAGAGATGTAGGCAGTAGAAGGAGAGACAGAGAAGAGAGAAAAGTGACAGGAGATATATGCAGACAAAGAAGGAAAGGAGAGAGAGAGAGAAAAGAAGACAATACCTATATTAGATAGGGTATCTAGGAAGAAAAAAAGAGGAAAAAGGGAGAGAGAGAGACTCAAAAGTTCAGGAGCACAGTTGGGCTGTTGATATTGACACGGTAACCACAAAGGCTTAAAACTTTCTTCACATACATGGCTTTCACCTTAGAGTCGGATATATATAAAGTTAGAGAGCGAGACTGCCTATGAGAGCGGGATACATCTACATTAGCTATATATACGCTTGAAAGTAGAAAGTTTTCATTTCAAATAACCGCAAGCAACAATCTGGCAAGTATCTACCTGCGGCTTATACGAGATGTTTCATAAAGAATCTAAGTAGAAAGGATACAAGCCTAAGAAGAGTATGCGATGCACACCCACTTACATTCACACCCACTTGCATACATACCCAACCCATCCACACACACACCCACTTGCATACATACCCAACCCATCCACACACACACCCACTTATATACATACCCAAACCATCCACACACACACCCACTTGCATACATACCCATTACCCAACCCATCCACACTCACTTACATACATACCCAACCCACCCACACACACACCCATTTACATACATACCCAACCCATCCACACACACTTACATACATACCCAACCCATCCACACACACACCCACTTACATACATAGCCAACCCATCCACACACACACACACCCACTTGCATACATACCCAACCCATCCATACACACACACACACTGCACATATATTTTCGTGACGTAAAACAATACTTTCTATACCTTATAGCTTATAGGTAATAGAAAATAATTATTTAGGTACATTGTATACTTAACATTTATGTATCCTAGTTTACAGATGTGACTATTGGTCTCATTTTTTTTTTTTAAGATTTTCTTTTTTTAATTGGGCTTAACGTCGCTTTCAACTGCATATTACGAAAAGGGTGTTACCCTCCATTCGCAGGAAACTCACAAACCTGCTACCCACACATTAACCTCACGCATCTCGAAGTCTTCGCCTCGCTGCACGTTGCTTAATTTCGCTGATCCTAGTGAGAACCGTGAGAACGTGCATTCAACGCGCCATCGATGCTGGCTTATTAAAGAGCAATTGTGCCCCGGAAGTGCTTTCGCATGCCTTCAGGGCCCTTTACCTTTACATGCATGTCATTCTGGAATCGGAAAAACACGGTCAAAATTTTCTGCTTTGGCCGGGATTCGAACCCGCAACCTCCGGGTCAGCAATCAATTCTCTTAACCACTAAGCCATGGAGGTCGACTCTCCGTGTCCGTGTCTCAGTTCCCAGTATTGGTCTCATTCATGGTCTCGCAAAGCTCAGTAATCTCGTTACCTGGTCGAAAAACAACGGTCTTAAAATCAACTCTTCAAAAACCAAGGTACTTCTAATCAGTAGCCATCACACTCTTCGGCGCATTTCTGTTCCATCTCCATTCATTCAGGTAGATGGAGACGATATAGAGGTTGTCGAATCAGCCAAAAACCTTGGTATTATGTTTGACCGCACCCTCAGCTGGAAATTTGAAGTAAATAACATCAGGAAAAAAGTCTTTGGGGCACTCTGGTCTTTAGGTCGTCTTAAAAAATATCTCTCGTTAAACACTAAGAAGCTTCTAATTAAATTCCACGTCTTGCCACTTTTCGAATACTGTGCCCCACTTCTCCTGGGAATTACTCAGGTAGAAGCGAATAGATTACAACGGGCACAAAATGCTTGTGTCCGTTTTATTTTCAACGCTAGGCGTCGGGATCACATAACTCCTTACTTTAACCGTCTTCAATGGTCTAAAGTCGAGGACAGGAGAAAACTCCTCACTCTATTCCTACTCTACAAAATTATATATTCAAATTCTCCTTCATATCTGTTCGAAAAATATTGCTTCCGCTCCAACATCAGCTCTCGAGAAACAAGGTCTCATCATCTCCTCCTTGAAATCCCATCCTGTAGAACAGAAGCATATCACAAGGAATTCCTGTCATCCTCAATTGCCCTTTGGAACTCCATTCCGACCCCCATCCTCAACTGTAAATCTTTCTTTCGTTTTAGATCTTCCCTTATTGAAGCTGTTGGCAAAAAAACAATCCCCCTCTAATCCTTATTATCCTTCCTCCTCCCTTAATGACTACCGTACCTGGTGTGAATGTGTGAATGAATGTGATTTTTTTTTTATTTTTAAATTATTACTACTATTGTTACACTATCTTCTACTATTATTTCCATTTCTTGTTTTCTATTATCTTTATTCTAATTGTTATTTTATATATATTGTATTTATACTCAAATAAATAAAGAGGTGCTTTGTTAAACTGTTGGCATAATGGGACTACCTGTATTGCGCTGACAGTCTAAATAAAGCACTACTTATACTTATACTTATAATTATACCCACTAAAGTTATGACACATAGTCTAAAACTATGAACACAATATAATGTAATGCACTGGTAGTCAAGAAGTTAACGCACTACTCTGCTAATCCAAGTAGCGTTGGGATCCATTGGTTCAAATCGCACCCAGTGCATGAAATTTTCCTCATTAATTTGAGTATATGACCACATAGTAATAAGACTCTGAGTGTTAGGTGGTAGAAATTGCTTTAAGCATTAACCTCGCCTGGTGTTTACCTTCCACTAAAGAGTGTTATTATTACTATAGGTACCTAACTAACTTACCATTTTTTCAGGTAGTGTTTAACCCTCTTGTCCTCCAGGATAGGCAACGTTCTCTTTGGCACAAAAGTGAAATGGTAGCCACCGCTGTCGATTTGCTCCTGACCCATCCTCCAAGGAACAGGGGTCTAGGGTCTAGGTACAAGGGGCCCTGAAATGAAGATTAAGGGTTGGGTGGAAGAGATTGCCGCAGGCGATAACCCCGCCCTTCAATTAGGACATCTGTATATACTTTGACAATGTTGTTTATCTTTTCTTGCTTATATTGTTCTAAATATTGTATTTTAATTTTTCTAATAACCTGTGAAATGAAATGTACGATATTTCCGGCATTGTTTTGATTATAATAATCTCAAACTTGTCTTAAAATACTTTTAATTTAAAATAAATTAAATCGAATTAAATAATACACTTCAGTGGAATTTCTTTTCATCACTATAAATAGAAAACTGCACCGAGGAGACTAGATAGAGGAAAAGTTCCAAGTTATTAACCACTTTGGGTGGTTACCACCAGGCAAGGTTGATACTCAACGCATTTTTTTACCACGTAACCCTCAGAGTCTTATTATTACGTGGTCACAAAATCAAATCATCGAGGAAAAACTCATGCACTGGGTGGGATTTGAACCAACGGCTCCCTACGCTACCTGGATTACCAGACTAGAGACCACTTGACTAACAGTGCACGATATTGTAATGAGTATAGCACCTGTGTAATTATGAGAAATGATTCAGAAACTAGATAGATTTGATAAGAATAATGATTACTCAAGTCTGGATTTCATATACAATTGCATATGGGAAATTGGGAATATGCTACTACATATTGAGGCGATTTTGATCGACTTTGTTTGTTTCCCTGAATTATTGCATATTTTGGATATTTTAACAAAATGATTTCTTTAAAATGTTTCTAATAACATTAACCTGTTATAAACCTTTGTTGTAAAATAAAACATCTATAAAAATTGTTAAAAAAAAAATAAAAAAAAAAAATAACATTAACATAATATTATATAGATATCCTAATATATATACCAGTGTACCTACAAACAGAGTCCACCAAAAAAAGGAGCCATTCGAAATATCTAGAGCATTTTTAGCAATTTTCAAAATTTAAATCCGTTCTCCAAAATTTTCAAGTGGCTTCTTTTTTGGCAGACGCTGTATATTATCTACCCTTGATATTTTTCCTTCAATTCTTACGTATTGCTTCCCATGATTACAGAAGCACCTACCTATTACTCAACAAACTACAAATGACATTACAGTTAAGTTCCATCTGTGTATCTAAACTAGCTAACAGGAGAAAACAATTATTACGTGAAATGACTGAAGACTAACGACATAATATTATTGTGCATGAAAGTGCACCATTGTTGCTTAGAAAGAAAATAAGAAAGATAATGAGCAGAATAGGTAAGAGGAAGTGGAGTTGGAAAAAGAGGAGGAGATGAAGGAGCATGTGAAGGAGGAGGAGGAAGAATAAGAGGAGATGGAGTAGGAGGAACAGAAGGAGGAAAATGAGGAGAAGAAAAAGGAGGAGAAGGAAAATGAGGAGAAGGAAAATGAGGAGAAGAAAAAGGAGGAGAAGAAAAAGGATGAGAAGGAAAATGAGGAGAAGGAAAAGGATGAGAAGGAAAAGGATGAGAAGGAAAAGGATGAGAAGGAAAAGGATGAGAAGGAAAAGGATGAGAAGGAAAAGGATGAGAAGGAAAAGGATGAGAAGGAAAAGGAGGAGGAGGCGGAGGATGAGGAGGAGAAGGAGAAATATGAGAAGAAGGAAGAAAAGGAGGAGGAGAAGGAGGAAAAGAAGGTGGAGGATGAGGAGGAGAAGGAGAAAAAGGAAAAGGGAGAGGAGGAGAAGGAGAAGGATGAGAAAAAAGGAGGAGAAGGAAAAGAAGGTGGAAGATGAGGATGAGGAGGAGAAGAAGGAGCAAAGTGAGGAGAAAGAAATGAAGGAAGAGGAGAAGGATAAAGGAGAGGAGAAGTAGAAGAATGTCGAGGTGAAGGAAGAGAACGAATAATAAGAAATGGAAGACTTCAAATATAAAATAAAATAAGGAAAGTAAAACGATAGAGAAAAAAGAGGACGCTTGGAAAGCTTTTGATTAAAAGAATAAAAATAACTGAGCCACAGGTAGCTATTTTACCTCGCAGTAAAAGGAACCGGAGCACAACATTTAATCATTTTCTCTTTTTATAACAGCGATAAAGAAATAACGAGGACTCCAAGTCTTAAATTAAATACTCTCTGTGTTTACCCACGTCATGAAATATTTAATTGGAACATTGAAGATACGTTCGTTTCCTAGAACAATTTATTAATAGCTTGGTTATTCAGAATTATACGTCTTCTTTAAAAAAATAAATAATAATAATCACTTTAATAAATTTAATACGTTCGTTTTCCTGGAACAATTTATTAATAGCTTGCTTATTCAGAATAAATTATAGGTCTTCTTTAAAAAAATATTCACTTTAATAAATTTAAAAAAAAAATATATATTAGTTTATTTAATCCAAAATTAATAACAGTATGATTGTATTTGTGGTGAATCACAAGGCCTCTTCACAATTTTGTGGGTTGCGCAGCATTACTAAGAGCGTCCTTCACTTTTCGAATTATATTACATCAATTTCTTTTTACTCGGCTAACTGCGCCACTGGTTGTTACTCATACAAGTAACTACTATATCTAAGGGGTTTCTACTATAAATAAAATTATACGGTTAAAATATCGATAGATTTTTATGAAGCTTTCTTGAGCTCTTTACAATTGTCTGATATGCATTTCTAGGGGTGAAATTTCCAGCAACAAAAATGTTTTGATCACTATTCCACACTTTTAAAAGAGACACGTACTTTAAAATTCCTACCTTGTGTGCCAAATTTCATTGCATTTGCCACTAATTTTGGGGAAAATTTTAAAAATTAGTATAACAACTCATTATAATTAATATGTTTTATTTTCCTTAAATTTCATTTAGTAGTTTTGTTTGCTGTTTAAAATAGCTTGGGAAGTGGCGTTAGCTTAGGTTTGCCAGAGTGAAAATGAGTGCAGGGTTAGAGTGGTTCGCTGCACGACCCACTTTAACCACCCTAAAGTGGGTCTAGAAACTAGATTACTAGACAACTAGACAATATACAGAAAGTATCATAAAAAGTCATCAATATACATACTCGTATAAGAGTTCTGGACTCATACTCGTAGATTATACCCCATCCAAGTACGAACAGAAAAATTTCTGCCCCGCCTGGGATCGAACCACGGTCACCAAGCGTCCAATGTCTAGCGCCCTAACTCACTCGACCACAGTGACTACTGGAAAATGATTAATAGTTTTAAATAATAAATTACCTACATGAAAACTCAATAATTCAATAAAATTTATTGCTCTAATTAATTAAGCTTGTATTGTTTACCAAGTCAAGTTATCTTATTTTTCTCAAGTTAACTTTTCATTCTTATCAAACTATTCTTATCAAAATATTTACCTTATTGAAAGGAATCACAAACAAAAAGAAATTCACCACCACGATTTCCTAGAAATTCTTTCAACTGAAAAACAAGTTTCCTTTGTGAGAAGCAAAAGTTATTTCATTACCGTAGACTTTTGTTTGATCTGTGACAAGTTGTAAAGAAATTGTTGATCTAGCGTTGCTAGGTAACCAATTTGTTGATCTCGTGTGCTAGGTAACCAAGGTTAGTGTCAGGTATGCTCGTTATTTTCCCGCTAATTTCGAACTACATCACAATGTTTTTGTCGACAAACAATCGAACTTTATTTTCGTCTTCTAACTCTCCTAAGCTAATGTGTTCAACTGTTCATTTAACTTGAGAGGTGGAATTTGTAATATTTAAATTGTGCATAAATAAATTTAGTAACAAACAATTACAGTGTTATCTCGCTATATTTTATTAAATTCAATCATTCTTAACTTCGTACTATAGAATAATATTATAGAGTTTATAAGTCAACATATTTGTGTTAATCACTTTCCTCATATCACAACTACTCAAAGTAGCTTTACTAAATCTACGCTGAAACCGGAACTTGAACCACCGACCTCCACTTGAACTTACCTTCAAACACTTCAAAAACCCGAGGTGCACTTACGAAATTAAGAAATAGCCCTCAGAACCAAGTGTCATACGCCTGAAAAATAAATAATTGTAATAGGACGCTTTAGGCCGTTTGGATGACAGCTCACATTTTCCAAGGATTTATTGAGAAATAGAAAGGTCTTATAAAACGTTCTGTGTAGAGAGAGACAAACGCTTGACGTTGTCAGCTCTTCCTGATTTCCCTAGGGATCACGGGAGGTATCCTAGTGATTTGTTTGAATGTTCGTCTGGCAACAGTGGCGCATTTGAAGACGAAATGAGGGTTTATTTTTGTGTTTTGTTGTTGTTTGAATGGAGAGAAGGGGGAGGAGTGATTTGTTGGAATGTTCGTCTGGCAACGGTGGCGCAGTCGAGGACGAAATGAGAGTTTATTTTTCTGTGAATCCAGAATTTCGAGAGATCGTGGGTTTGAAACCCAGCCGGGACAAGACAAGTTATCCTCCCATTTGGAATTTTTATCAAATAAAAATACGTCTTGGGCTTACTACTGGAATAATGGGAATTAATAGTCCTAATTGGGCAGTATAAATAAGACGATATTATTATTATATTTGTTGGTTGTTGTTAGAATGTTTTTTTTTTAATTTGGTTTTAACGTCGTTTTCAACCGCTTGGTCTGGCCCGCAATGCCAGCATCAAGAAATCTTCACTTCGCTGGACGTTGTTTAACTTCGGTGATCCTACGAGAACCGGTGAGTGCAATTTTTTTGTTTCTTTTGAATGCATTTTTTTTGTTTGTTTTGATTGCACTTTGTTTTGTTTTTTGGTGTTTGTGTTTGTTTGAATGCAATTCGTTTCTTTGTTATGCTTGTTGTTTGATTTTTTTGTGTTTGTTTGAATGCAATTTTATGGTTCTTGTTGCGTTCTTAGTCATCGTATTTGAAAGTTATTCTTCTGTTGTAGTTGTGTTGTAGTCAGAGGAAAAAAGGAAAGTTTGTTTGTAAGTACGTGTGTTCGTGTGCTCCTACTTTGTTTGTTCTTTTTGTTGCGCTATTTCTTATCTTTCCTTAATTCCCGCCCACATTCCCCCTTTCTCTCTCTCATTGTCATATTTCTATCTTTCTTTATTTCTGTGCCTCCATTTCTTGCTCTAAATATCTCTCTCTCTCTTTCTCCTATTTATTTACTTTTTCTTGGATCTTTTACCTCTCTCTCTTTCTCTTTCCTAATCTTACCCTATCTATACCTCTCTGTCTCTCTTTCTCTCAATCTCACTCTATTTAAATCTCTTTCTCTCTTTATCTATCTATATCCTCATTCCTCATCTCTCTCACAAGCACTCTGTCTATACATATTTCTTTCTCCACTTATCTACTTCGCTTCTATTTACCTCTTTTCATTTTCCCTGTTTGCTCCAATCCTTTATTTGAACTTTCCGTTTGAGAATCTTCTGGGAAAACACTTGCTTTCGAGTGCCATCTCGTTTTAAATTTAAGAATTCAGAAGATAAAGCATGACATTTGATATACAGGGTGACTCCTCGACAGCAAAGCTCATATTTGTATGTATTTTGTATGATGGCTGGAGTAAAGGGAATTTTCAGTCTTACCCCGACAGTAATAACAAGGTATATTCTATTCTATTCTATTTTCTAGAGAAAGCGAAATGAAAGAAAGCCCCAGTCGATGGTGCTTTGAGTACATCAGTCAGATAATTGAAGTTAAGTTACGACCGGAGCGGAAAATGGTATGGATGTAAAGGTGACCTGAAGAGATATGATGAAGAGATTAATGAAGACAGAACAGAGAAAATAAAATAATTATGACATATAGAGAAAAGGTACAAAAAAGAAAAAATAATAAATAAACTATAATGTGCATGATTTTTCATGCACTCTTGTAATATTTTATTATCTTGATATTGTAATGTCTTTTTTTAACATTGTAAAAAAAAAATACATTCTAATATTAAAAATAATAGAATGAATTGTAGGTATAATTATATTCTTTTTTAATATTTTTTTGTCATAACCAATTCTTCGTTATGAAAATTGGTATTTGTTTGTGTTGACTTATTCCAAATCAGTGTCATTTTATTTTTTCCGAAGTTTTGACCCATTTTTTATTATATTTACTTTTTATCAAATTTATGAATATCTAGTTCTGTTACAAATCAGTTCAAGTTTATCTTCATCAAATAGATTCCCAATATAATGTACCTACTGTGTATGACCTCTTACTTATTATAAGCACCACTAAATCTATAAAAGATAATAATTTGCTTGATTTTTCCCATTTGCAATAGTAAATAATTATAATATTCTTAAGTGGAAGGTAACAAAAGGGAGTTTATGTCCAAAGCCTCTTCTACCACCTAACCTTCTGAGTTATTATTGGGCACATACTCAAATATATCAGGAAAACCAAGCATGTGTTCTTGATGTTTATAAGAATGTATTGTAGGTCTGTTAGGGGACAATTATTACCATGAGATATACGATATGACGTCTCCATTAATTATTTATCTAGACTCAACCCATGTGCTTTCAACATGCGCCACTCTAATCTAATAGATAGTTGGAATGCGCTGTTGCCAGATAATTACTGCGCTGTTGCCAAAGGTGCCTTGGGCAGACTTGACGCAACAACACTGAACCCATGTTTTTTGGCCATGCACCACTATAATCTAATAGATAGGTGGAATGCACTGTTGCCACTGATGGTCTTCACTGCGGTGTTGCCAGATAACTACTGCGGTGTTGCCAGAGGTGCCTCGGGCAGACTAGACGCTTGACGCAACAACACTGAACCCATGTTTTTTGGCCATGCACCACTATAATCTAATAGATAGTTGGAATGCGCTATTGCCAATGATTTTGGTCGCTGGTCTTCACTGCG
This sequence comes from Bactericera cockerelli, assembly GCA_024516035.1. Lineage (NCBI taxonomy): Eukaryota > Metazoa > Arthropoda > Insecta > Hemiptera > Triozidae > Bactericera > Bactericera cockerelli. Next base: position 23,216,034 of record CM044964.1, on the reverse strand, counting down.
CTGTTGCCAGATAATTACTGCGGTGTTGCCAGATAACTACTGCGGTGTTGCCAGATAACTACTGCGTTGTTGCCAGATAATTACAGCGGTGTTACCAGATAATCACTGCGCTGTTGCCAGAGGTGCGACGGGCAGATTTGACGCGGCGACGCGGAAGCCATGTTTCTCGTCCGATACGTATCTGACGCGCTGGATCTGGCCGCGCGCGTCAACGTAGGAGTAGCTGCCGCGCGTGACGCCATCCAGAGTCTTGACTTCTGTCTTGGCGGACGGGCCGCCAGCGTACCTGAGGAATAGATATAAACCGTATGAATTCTTTGTGGTGAATCAAAAGCCTTTTCGGTATTTTTTTGTAATTTTGTAATTATTGTATGAAATCTTTGTGGTGAATCAAGAGCCTTTTTGGTATTTTTTTGTTGTTATTTTCTAATTGAAATTTTGTAAATATTTGGCATCTTTACCTCAGTAGCAGCTTGATCGATAAGGCGGCGGACTTGTAACCTGGAGGTCGGTGGTTCAAGTCCCGGTTTCAGCGTAGATTTAGTAAAGCGAGTTTGAGTAGTTGTGATATCACGAAAGTGATTAACACAAATATGATAACTTTTATTTGGCATCTTTATTTAATAAATAATACATAGACAGCATACAAGTAGACACATAGAAATATAGACAGTATGTTTTTCAAGTTCTAATTTATGATAAATAATATACAATAAAAGATTGAACAAAAATATGAAGATTAGGACCTACTTATTATTATGTGCCTATAATGTAGCCAATAATGGAATTGCCTTCTACTCACACTATGTGGTTTGATTTTTTTTTTTTTTTTTTTTTTTCAAGACAGGGCTAGTAAACGATCTCAATATTTAATATTTCATATAACAAACATGTCATCATTCTTCTCACGACACATGGTGCCTACCAGGCTCGAGGCATTTCCACGCTGGACTGCCAATGACAGTCGTTGGCGTAAGAATGCCCCGGCCCTGGTATCACCACATGTGTGTTGTAACTTGTCTGAAATTGCGTCTACCAAAGACTTGAACTGCCGAGAAAATGGTCCCAGTGTTTCGACAGCCAAGCCATAGAAACAGTATTGATGTGTCAGAGCTTCGTATTTTTTCGTCTTCTTATCACTTGCTAATTCTGCTGCTGCGCCAGCCTCTTGAGAGGTCCTTTGTATGTACGAGGCAGCGAGCGTATCCACACAGGTCACGTCCCACACAAGATGCTGGCCTTTGCTCCAAGGTATAAGTGTCATTCCGTCCGGTCTTTTTCCGTCATTGCGGAAAATGCCGGAGGGTTCTAATGTGGAATGGAAACCGATAGTTGATAGTTTGATATTGGTAAAAGTACTTAGATTTCTTACCAGCCTCCGTTACGTAACGGTTGTGACAACTGCCCGTGGTCCAGAGATCCTGCGTTCGATTCCCGGTTGGAGCATACTTTTTACAGAGAAAATTCTATTCCCTCTGAACACGTGTGACTTGCATTTCCGGCCTTACCCAGGCCGGGTGAGGTTAATGTGAGTAGATGTTATAATGTATATTATAAGAAATCGTGAGTTTGAAAAATGGAAAGAAATGCCCCAGCGAGGACAAGGTGTAAAATCGTTCGAAGCATGTACATCTACTAATAGTTGGGTATCAAACAAAAGAGGATTGACCAGTAGTGAATGGACAAATGGTTTAAAACTATCTATAAATTCTATGTCGAATCGAGGAACTGGTGGTCGAAGTGCGGGGAATCGCCTCTGCAGGAATCCTTCCTGTGGAGAGAAGAAACTCATAGAAACAATTCCTCACATTCGTGGCTTCTGTCCTCGATCCGAACATCTGAGAAACTCTGCTCACCACAAAATCAGAACTGCTTTGGCTAACATACTCGTATTCCGCCACCAGGGTTTGGAGGTCTATGAAGAGGTTCCCTGTGAAGCTATATTGAACGATGGCAGCAAGCAAAACAGACGAGCAGACATTGTTGCCATTGATAGGAAAAAAGGCAAAGGACTAATTCTAGATCCTACTCTTCGATGGGAAACAAATTTAGAAGACCAAGACATCAAAATAAATGAAGAAAAACAAGAAATATATGTTCCCACTGTCCCTTATTTTATTCTAAAGTATGAAATACCACGTTGGGAAGTGTTTGGTCTTTGGTTTGGCGTACGTGGAACAGCTTCCCCATTCCTTATGAAGTTCTTTGCCAATCATAACATCAATAAAAAAAAATTGACTGACCTGACCCAAATAATAATGAAAGACACCCTGAATATTATTAACAAACACTTATACTCATGAAAAAAAAAGAAAGAAAAAAAATTATACTACATAGCAAAGAATTAGAAAAAAAAAAAAAAAAAAAAAAAACCTATATCTATGTATACTGTGTCAGATGTGGCAACTCGTTATAGAGCAGTTCGTTAAATGAATAAATTTAATTGTTTCTCTCTCCTAACAAAAGGAGTGTAATGTAAAATCCCCGATCCCCGTCCAGACTATCGGGACATTAACCAAATTAGAATCCATTGATTTGAAAGGAGCCTAGACATTGGGTCTGGGCCTCCATAAGATTCTCCCACCACCGTGATATATAGTAGGTATCTGTGCCTATCTCACGGACACGGAATTATTATTACAAATGAGTTAAAACTTTACTAGGTAGTCAATGTCATCTAACACAGTACACAGACGCAGATTTTTATGAGCGCCTAACAAATAAAGTGGTTATGCAATGTGCTATAAATGTTTCATTTTACCCGTAACTGTACTGCCCGAGGTTGTCCTGCTGATGGTATTGGGTGAGCACGTTAGACCCCACCCCGGGAGCCTGCTGGTAGGGACTGAAGGGGTGGGTGTGAGGGGCGTGTCCGCACGATCCGAGGGGAGGGGCATAGCGTCCAGAGAGGCGTGCTGGGAGGGGTCAACGTGTATGACGTCAGAATCGTCGCTGCTGGAATCTGAAAAAAAAAAAATATTTTAAAACGAAATGGGAGAAACAAATTTTTATTTATTTATAATCGAACACAACAAATCCGATAACTCATTTTAAAAAAATATCGGAAATAACGTACCAGTTTTCCCAGGTACTGATTTCTAAACTTCTCTTGTACATATATTGAGGTATTTCAATTTCATAATTTAATCGAGTCTTAAGTCGAACCTCAGTCAGCCATGCAGGTATCGTGTATTGACTCTGGTTTGACATACCTTTGCGCCCTAAATTCGTCTGTAATAGATTTAATAATTATTTTAATATACCTAATTATTTACACATCTTTTTAATTAAAAGAGAAATCTGGAAACCCTCATCCCGTATGCTTGTTTTTGTAAATAGTTAGAAAAACACTGCCAATTATGGACACAATACTTCCTCGTGATAATATTACATTGTATACACTTGGATATTTTGAGATTTTATACCAAATCACTTGTATCTCCAAAACCGCTTAACCGATTTTCTTCAAATTTGTTTCTTATGGTAGAATACTGTTTTTCCAAGATTCTAGATTCTACTAAAATTCTGTATCGGGAAGTTGAAGAGCTCATTTTTTCACTTTTTTTTTCTTTAATATCGGAACTAAATTATATTTTTTATTAATTTTTTATGCATACACAGTACACACGCAATAATACTATTGCATTTACGTGTACGTGTATGATAGAGTATGTATATCTTATCATAAAATATTATGATAAGATATACATACCTACTTAAATATTAGATAGTACAGTAGATAAATAGATAAAATTAAGATTGACATAATATTCTTACTACTAAAGGAATTTTTAGGGTAGTAATGACGTACTTGTGTTTTTGTAAACAATATTATCCATGTCCAGGTCAAGCTGTAGAGAATGTTTACTAAATATTATCCATAAAGATACCAAGGGCGACTCCAGATATAAAACACAAATACAATACTTCCGATTTCTATTATTAGAAATTTCTCGGAAGTAAAAGAATACACATTGCACAAGTCATACTTTGAGTAGAAATCTCAAAACTCGGAAATAACATGAAGTTTTCTCTCCCAATATTGTTTTTACAAAGCCATAGAATCTCATTTTCTCTCTCTCTCTCTTTATTTATTTCTTTCTATTCCTCTCTCTCCCTCTCTTTCTCTCTCCCTCCTTCCTCTCCCTCTCTTTCTCTCTCCCTTCTTCTCTCCCTCCCTCTCCCTCTCTTTCTCTCTCTCTCTTGCAGTCGGACAATTGATTTCCTCTTCATCCTATTATTTCCCCTTAAGGATCTCTTCTCTATCTCCATCCTATAAACATCCACCCTTCTCCTCATCCCCTCTTTCTCTCTCTCTCTCTCTCTCTCGCTCTTTCTCTCTCCCCATATTTCCATCTGTCTTTCTCTCTCCTCTCTACTCACCCCTTTTTTTGGTATTCCATATCTTCCTTTCAATATCTTCTCTATTTTTCTCTGTTTTTATATCTCTCTCGCACCATTTTTCAGCTTACATCTTCTTTTATCTTTCTCTCTCCCACGTCTCTCTCTTTCCCGCTCCATCTCCTATTCCTTCTCTTCCTTCACCTCCATTGTCTATCCCTCCCTGTCTCTCCTTTTTCTTTCCTCGCCCTCTCACACAAACAATAGAATACCTACTTATCATTGTTTCCTCCCTTCTCTCCCAATTCTCTCTTGATTCTATCTCTCTCTTCTCTTTTTTTATCTCCCTCTCCAACCTTCTTTCCCCCTCTTCCTCTCTTCTTCTCTTATCCGCCTTTCTCCTAATTCTCTTCCCACAACATTTATTTCCATTACGACCCACGGATTCTATTTTAACATTCTTCCACTCATGATTAGCCATACCTACAGGGTGTTAAGAAACCAACTTATTTTTGTTGTACTAACGTCGTTTTCAACTGCATGGTCATAAATCTCGACGGGGTTTCCACCCCCCATTCGCTGGAAACTCAAAAACCAGCTTCTCAAATTAACCTCATCCAGCCTAAGTGTGTTTTAACCCGTGAGTACACGCACATAGGGAAAAATTCTCACACGCTCGGCAAAAACGCTAGAACTTGATCGATATTGGTCCTAACCTGTAGGGACCTGGAGTAGCTGTTGATAATATGTTTATCTAGATGTATCCACAGTCCCTTGAGCTATTTTCAATTTCTGTTGCCCGTGACGTGGCGAAAAGTTCAGATCGGTCTGAAATGTGAGATTTTTTTTCATCGCGCGTGCACAGACGTAACTTTTTTTTTGAGAGTTTTTTTTTCTGTTACTAACTATTTAGTTTAATTTAATTAATTAATTATAATAATTAGTTTTCATAATTAATTAATATAATAAAAAACAATTGTTTTAAATAAAAAAATATATTTTTTTAAAGAAAATTAGTGTGTTTACCTACCAAATTCGTGATTGATCACTATTGTTATAATAATTATTATAATGATTTTTAACTAACAAAATATAAACTTTTAACTAACATTAATTAAATTTCTTTGTAATACTATTAGGTAGTTAGGTACCTTCCTACACTTTTTTTGCTAGATACTGAAATAATTAGTATTCTTTGTAATCTTTCTCCACCTACTATAATGGGTACCTACCTACCTACTTACCTCCTGGTATAATCTAAGTACATTTATTTTTTTTATCGTTTCTGTTTTTAGCTTTTAGAAGTACCTAAACAAATATAATAACATAATATTCTTGATTATAAGATATACTGTGAATTGCCCTACAAACTTATGTCAGTTTGGCTTACGATGAACAAATTTTGGAAAAAAAATTCAAATCAGGGGTTCGAACTGCAACCATTTGGAAAAAAAATTGCTAAAATTACTTTAAATATCTTTTAAATACATAAGTCAACTTAATGTATCTTAAAAATATTATATAACTCTTCAAGCAGAACGAAATACAAAGCAATACCAGGTGTGAGAATTTTTTTCATCGCGCGTGTACAGACGTTCGGATTTTTAGCGCGTGTACTCACAGGTTAAGAGCCAACATCACGAGGGTTCAAATTTAAATGTTCACCCGTCCAAGTATTTGATAGGTTGAGTAGAACATGAGAAAAAGGTACATGAAAACTAAGGATTTTTCATCTTGGAAAAAAAAAGTTACCCACTACTCTTTAAAAAAGGAAACACTGTAACATTCTGTATTTAGCAATACTAGGTTCTACAATTTCCATTATATTATTTCCCACGTAATGTAATCCGATCCTGTTCATTATCTACCGGTATAACATATAACAAAGCTAGATACCGCTGTTCTTCTACTTCTATCTAGTTATCAAGCTCTATCGTGTTATCTACAGCTATGATTACAGGATCTCAAGATATGTATATCTCAAGATAGTGTGTTATCTACAGCTGTCAGGATATCTAATGTTATTTACTAGCTATCTTGTTATTTTGAGAGAGAGAGAGAGAGAGAGAGAGAGAGAAAAAAAAAAGAGAGAGAAATAAGAGAGAGAGAGAGAGAGAGAGAGGTTAAGGAATATAAAAGAAACAGCCTCCTTTTTCTCACACCTTTCTATAATCTATAGTACGATTTATAAGAGAAAGAGAAAGAGCAAGAGAAAGGGAGAGAGAAAGAGAGAAGTAAGCAAGACAGAAAGAGAGAAAAAGTTAAAAAGAGAAAGATATAAAGAGTGAAAGAGAGTAGAGAGAATTAGAGACAAAGAAAGAGAAACTGAAAGACAAAGGGAAAAAGAAAGAGAGATAAAAGCTGTCATTAAAAGCTACAGACAGTAAAATCTTCACTGACCACATCAGGATTTCAGGAATGCCTAATGGAAGTAAGGACGTAGGCGGGTAGGTACTGTTGAGTATGTAAGTGGATCCTGGGTGTGGGAGGTTGTGCAAATGGACGAAAGTCTAAAGACGGTTTCTATTTAAGCGCAACAATGACTTTTCCAATTTGGACCTTTGTGATGCTGGCTATTCCTGACCCACTCAGGGTAGACTGAGATTATTATTATTATTAAACTTTTTACTAGTAAAGTTGTTGTTGTTGTAGTCAGCTTGGCTACAGCTGGAGGGGTGAGTGATGGTCTCCAGCTAACTTTATTTCAAAGTTGGCTCATCCTGAACCACATATTTCTATGTGCGATCAACCATCATGAGGACTTGGATTTTTCTTTATAAGCCTAAGGAAACTGCAAACTAGCCTGCCGTGTAAGGGTTGGCTAGAATGGCTAGTCTGTTCTCTGTTTATAGTCCTCTAGCGGGACACTGGTCTTCTCCCTCTTTATTAGTAGAACATATGTGGTCACAAACTCAAGGAAAAATTCATGCACTGGGTGGTATTTGAATAAACCGATCAATATACATAAAAAAAAATATACATAATTACCTATGTCCTAACTAAAGGGCGGGGTTATTGCCTATGGAAATCATTTCCGCCCAACCTTGAGGTTGATTTCAGTAGCAGGTTTATGAGTTTCCAGCGAATGAAAGATGAAACTGCCGTCGAAGTTTCGAAAGCACGAACTCTATCTGTAATCTTTGGATTCACAGAATCTCTGGATGCCGCCTTCACAACTAAGCTACCAGGACAGACTATTTCAATACGAGTAACTCTCACCAATGGCTGTATGGAATGGCCTTGCCAACTAATGCCAAAAAAAAAAAAAAAAAAAAAAAAAAAAAAAAACTCTCACCATAGTCATAGTCCACTTTGGCGGCATTCTGGTGGGCCGCGGTGGCTTTCTGTACGGCGGCCATGTGCTGAACTTTGGCGGCCGAAACTTCCGGCGTGTCCTGCACGGGCCGAGGGATGTGGTCCTTGAATATTCTGGCGGCCGTGACGGAGACACTGTCCTCGTCTGCGGATACATTAGGCTGAGGAACGGCATAAGAAAAACGGAATATTTTTTCAAACATTATAGTATACTAATTTTTATTTAAATATAAAACAGCTCTTCGAAACGCAAGCCATCAGGAATAGTGCCCATAATAGTATACTTTGAAACTTGCTAAATGATAATATATGACCATGCAGTTGAAAGCGACGTTAAACCCAAATTAAAAAAAAAAAAAAATTGGTAAGCCAGCGTCGCGCGTCGATGGCGCGTTGAATGCACCGGTCCTCGTAGGATCACCGAAGTTAAGCAACACCCAGCGAAGTGAAGACTTTTTGATGCTGGCATTTTGGCCCAACCTAATTGCATGTCAAGCGAAATAATCGATGGCCATATTTAAGGTACGAACTCCAGAGCCGATAAAAAAAGTTGTATACCTTAACGTTCCAGCTACTAAGGTTTTTTATTATGAAACAGGATTAAATATCTAGGATTTGTTAATCCAAGCCACTATCACTTAACTTATATAAAAGCGTTCTGTTTTTGTGATATTTCCACCAGAGGACGTGATAAGGAATAGTGTAGGATTAGTTATCATATTTGTGTTAATCACTTTCATGATATCACAACTACTCAAACTCGCTTTACTAAATCTACGCTGAATCCGGGACTTGAACCACCGACCTCCAGGTTACAAGTCCGCCACCTTATCGATCAAGCTTCTGAGGTCGGTAATTTAGTAAAGTGTAAAATTAGTTAAGCTAATTCTGTTTCATAATTCGGGCCCTAAGGTCAGTTTCTTTTATTCCACTATATTTTGCTTATTTTCTGGCGACGACAGCCAAAAGAAACTAGCATAAGTTCAGTTAAAAATATTATAAATTATGTAAACTGTCATTGTTATATATATATGAACCATTTACTTGTCATGTATTATATAAATAAAAATAAAATAAATTACTTACGTCATACTGAGGCAGGACCTCATTGTAAGCCCCGCCTCCAGGATAGTATCCAGGGTGGAAGGGGTAGGGATACTGCTGATGGGAGGAGTCAGATTGGACTTGACCTTGGAAGGGGTACTGTTGATGGGAGGAGTCAGATTGAAGTTGACCTTGAAAGGGATACTGTTGATGGGAGGAGTCAGATTGGAGTTGACCTTGGAAAGGATACTGTTGATGGGAGGAGTCAGATTGGAGATGACCTTGGAATGGGTACTGTTGATGGGAGGAGTCAGAGTGCTGTTGACCTTGGAAGGGATACTGTTGATGCGCAGACTCGGAATAAAGTGGACCCTGGTGCGCAGGTCTCGTATGGAGGGGCGGGACTTGTTGTACAGGGGCGTAGATGTGTTCCGGAGAGGGGAGATGATCATGAGACGGCACGGGAAGTCCTGAAAACGAGTCTAGTTTTTAAAAAGTGGAATTTTTTTGGGGATTTAGGAAAATGGGGGATTTTTTGCATTGGTATTTGTTGGGCTTTCCATTACAAAATACTAATAGCTCATCTCAGATGATTCTAAATTTCCCAAGAAAAACCAACGACTCTCTTCTCTCTTGCTAGCAACCCCATCACTATTATCACAAGAACCCTATTACCACCCAGCTATCCATGTTTTGGTCTACAGGATAATGTGTCCAACTGTCCATGTCCATCTTATGACTAGTTGAAGACCTGTTTAGAGGTTTTTTTAATTCATATTGACATTTTTTGTTCATTTTACTAAGAAATGTAGAGATATTTTTTAAGAAAAAAATAAATAAATGATAGGTAATAATAACAGTATATTAACAATTAGAATAACACTCTTAATAAAAAGGTAACCACCAGGCCACAGAGTTCTATTATTATGTAATCACAAACTGACAATCGAAATTCATGAGGAAAATCATGCACTTTTTGGGTTTTGAACCAACGGATCCCTACGCTACCTGGATTACCAGACTAGCGCGTTGACTACCAGTGCACTTTTTTTGGGGGGGGGGGGGGGGGGGGCTTTCTTTTATATGGCAGTATTCTCCTTCAAGAAGCTCTTCCACCCAACCATAAATACTGATCCAGTTTCTCATAGCTGTTTGAAATACTGGACCAATATATTTTTAAAATTCTCCAGCGTTGGAGAATTTTACTGTGTATTTATGTAAAAAAAATACCTGCAGGACTCAGTCCAGGGCCGGAAGGTCTGACGGGAATCACGTTAGAATTCACAGGCACAGCCGCGGGGCCCACTGGCAAATTCGAGGCCGCTACTCGAAACCCGTTCACGTCGTCAGCGATGTAGTTCACGTTTTGTACCACCCCGTGAGGGTCCAGATAGGAGTAGGACCCGTGAGTGATGCCGTCGAAAGATTTGGATTCGGTTTTGCTCGAAAGCCCGTCTGAGTAGCCGTAGGCGTATTGACCTGTTAGTAGACAGGATTAATAATTAAGTATTTTTTATTTTATTTTGTATGTAGGTATATAATAATAGTAATAGTATTATCTTTATTTAGACTGTCGGCTCGAGACAGGGAGTCCCATTATGCAGACATAAGTATTCATCTTTTTAATAATAAACTTAATTAGTGTATTTAAATAAACTTTAAATTAATTTACCATAGTTGTTAATTTGTCCAATATAATTATTATCATTGCAACAATTTGCATGAAAATGGACTGTTTATGAGCGCCTGACAAATATTGTAATTATGTAATGTGCTAAAATAAAAATCGTGAAGCCCTCGTTTCTCATTGCATCAAACCCCCAATATGGAGAAACTCTTTTACCTAAACCATTTTTATATATTTAGGTCACTAGTCACCAGTTCTAGAAACATTCTCATAATCTCCAAATCTCCCTTTCAACTGTCACACAATGGTTATTATACAATCAAAGTGCATTGTGTGACGGTTGAAACAGAGCTCGGAGATTCGGGGATTTTGAGAGTGGAGAGCTGGAGAGTGTTTCTGGAATGGGCTATGGTGGTGCTAGACAATTGAAAAAAATCTTCCACCGTCTTAAAGAAAGAACACCTCAGCTGAGGTCTGATGAACGCCTATAAAAAGAAAAAGATTAGCCATAACTAAATAATGAAGGTCTGAAATCTATAAATACAGTCGAACTGATAAATGGAACTTGGTAAGAGGAACCTATAAAAGAAGTCGTGGCCTTATTTTTTGACCAAAACTGTTAAACATGAAAATTCAATGTTATAAAGAGAAATTATATTTTATTTTTTTCGCAAACTATCGTGCCAGGTTGGACTCTATAAAACTAAAAACAGTTTATCTGATTGTAAAGAGGAAATTATTATCGTAGAGCCTTTATAAACAGGAAACCATTTGCAAATTTCTTTTAACAACTTTTAGATTTTGTGATGCTTAGAAATATTATGCATAAATCAACCGGAAACAAACACACTCACAATTTGTATAGTCCTCATAAACTCACTGTATACATTTAATGTAAAATTTATTTGTGTATTAAATTTCTTCAGAAAAAATTAAAAAAATAAACAAACCATGGATAAATCTTAAATCATTAAATTAGTTAAAATAAATTTATTGTTTCTTTATTAAAATTTCTCTAGCTTGAAAGAATTCGTAACCCAATCCATTTGTTGGGAATTCTAAAAAACAACCATGTAAACCACTAACCGTAGGACAATATTCCTCTCGACCTGTATTTTAATGTGAACCTCTAGAAGCAGGAAAACGAAATTTGGAACCTCCCTAAAGAGGAAACCTTTTTAAAGAGGAAACCTCTATAAAGAGGAATAGATTGGCGGTCCCTTCAATTCCTGTTTATCCAGGTTCGACTGTACTAAATAATGAAGGTCTGAAATCTTATTAATATTTTACAATTGTAAAATTAATTTTATACAAATAAAAATTATATTTTATTCTATTCTTATCAGCCATAACTGAATAATGAAGGTCTGAAATCTATAAATACTAAATAATGGAGTTAATTGTGTAGTTCAAGTAAATAATGTATATATGTATAATTGTATACAAATATTTCTTTTTTTTTTAAACTCTTAAATTTTATTGTATATTATAAATGAGGTACAACACAACCTACAACAAATAGGGTAATAGTACCTCATAAACTCACTATATTCAATGTATATTATGTAAAATTAAAATAAATAAAGAGTATTATGTTAAAAAAAAAAAAAAAAAAAAAAAAAAAATGAAGGTCTGAAATCTTATAAATACATTTGTAAAATTAATTTTATAAAAATAAAAATTCTATTCTGTTCTATTCTTATTAGCCATAACTACTATACTTCTATTATTCCATATCGAAAAGGCAATTTCTTTTTACCCAATCCATCCTGCGTGTGGAACTGACTCTTGGTGACAGTGTGAACGGGCCTAGGGAGTTGGTAGTAAAACAGGTGAGGGATTGCTGTAGAGTCCAGTGGGTGTGCCCAGGGCCATGCCTATGGCGGAAATGAACAGTACCTGCAAAGATGATTCAAGCTTTATCCAACATCCTGTGGGACTAGAAACTAAAAGAACTAGATTACAAAACAATTGTAATTGAAAATTAATCATGTTCTTAATTTTACTTCGAGAATTTCTAATATTTGAAATCGGAAGTTTGTGTTCGTTTTTGTAAAAAAATAATATTTTTCTACATATTCCTAATTTTTTTTAATATTGTTATTAATTAATTTGTTAATTGTTTTGTAAAAAAAATAAAGTGTGAATAAATAAATAAAATACAAAGCCTCACAAAATCTTCAGGAAACGAAATTCAAGCAAAAATGATAAAAGGTAGAGACAAATTTTGTGAACTTCACAACTTTTGAAGAGTCTCCTTTTCAATGTCATTAAAAAACTGTACATAGTTATCCCGCAGCTTAATGCTCTAGCAAGAGGTTCCTTGCTAGGGCATACGTAAATCATATAGATTAATACTCATTTTTCCTCACGAAGTAAACCCCAGCCATCCAAAGTACGATAATAAAATATGATATTTTTTTCAAATACTTTAACAGCACCTAGAGGTCCTAGAGAGAGAAAGAAAGTAAAATTTATTTACAAACAACTGACATCACTATCGATGTTTGCCATAAGACACAGTACTCTTTTTACTTGTGTTTTGAAGTAGACAAAGGCGATGGTTATTTTTCTTCTAAGTATTTAAAAAAAATATCATAGACACATTTTTGGGATTTCTTTTACAGGAGTGAACCCCACTTTTATTGTACCCAGGAAAATCCTCCTGAATTTTTGACCCCACATTCAATTACACCCTGTATATTTTTGTAGCACTCCACGAAGAAAGCTCACAAAAAGTCTTTATTTTGCAGCTTGAATTTTCAATATATCAAAGTAACAAAAGCAGGCAACTCTTGCTGAGAGGGCGGGCTGAATTCTTCATGCCTATTCATTCTGACAGAAGAATATGTACGTGAAATAATGTTATTAGGTAGGAACATACATTAATATGTAAAGATTTCATTTCGTACTGTAGGTACGTATGAATACAGATAAATACTAGGTATATCATCAAGTATAGAATAATGTACAGGGTCGTACATTTTATAATCAATTTAACATTAAACATTAAATTATGCTGTTTTTTTATTATTAAAAGATGAGTGTTTCACAGCCTTTTTCGCCAGCGTCGATGGCATGTTGAATACACCGGTTCCCTTCAGAACACCGAAGTTAAGCGACATCCAGCGAGGTTAAGACTTGGATGGGTGACCATTCAAATTCTAATTCTCGTGACGCTGGCTTTTCCCGGCCCCACTCAGGCTGGGTGAGGTCAATGTGAGTAGCAGGTTTGTGAGTTTCCTGCGAATGGAGGGTAAAACCACCGTCGTGATATGACCATGGCAGTTGAAAGCGACGTTAAACCCCACTTAAAAAAAACAGCCTTTTTCATTTCCTAGTCATTAACAGGAGCTACTGTAGACACTTGTGGTCTGTGTTTTAGGTTGCCCATCCCGTAGTATGGTATGCCTCTCTCTGATGGGCGAGAAGTGACATAATACTTCCCATATAGTTGCCGGATCAACACGAGCGCCTCTGATGGTACCCCTTACAAATAACTATAACCACATTAAGTATACATAGTCGGTAACACACACTCAGCTTACATCGTTCAGATTTAGCTTGCACTGTTCACATTCAGCTGGCACCGTTCACATTCATACAAACACCGTTCACATTCATGCAAACACCGTTCACATTCATTCAAAAACCGTTCACATTCAGCTCGCACCAATCACATTCAGCTCACAACATTCACATTCAGCTTGTACCGTTCACATTCATGAAAAAAACCGTTCACATTCATGCCAACACCGTTCACATTCATGCAAACACCGTTCACATTCGGGCAAACATCGTTCACATTCAGGCAAACACCGTTCACATTCAGCTTGCACCGTTCATTTCAGGCAAACACCGTTCACATTCAGCTCGTACCGTTCACATTCAGCTCACACTGTTCACATTCATGCCAACACCGTTCACACTCACATTCGCTACAACCTTTGTACGCGAGTCTTTCTTCAGGAGGACGAATTATTTCTGTCAGGTGCAGGCTGCGAGGAAATTAATGAGCTCACCGGAGTAACACACCGCCGGAGCATTCAGTGGAGAGAAAGTGGGAGGAAGAAAGGTGTATATAATGTACTAGCGGGCTGTCGCCCGCTTTGCGGACCGAGGCATGGCCGTGAAAGCAAAAATGAGAAAAGAGAAATGAGAAAAGAGAAAAGATAAAAAGAAAGAGAAAAATGACAAAAGATTTAGAAAATAGTGCAATATAAAATACAGAAAGAGTATCTGAGGAAGAGAAACAGAGAGAGAGAGAGAGAGAGAAAGAAAAAGAGAGATAGAGATAGAAAGAGAGAGAGAGAGAGAGAGAGAGAGAGGAGAGAGAAAGAGAGATACATAGATAATGAAAAACGGCTGAGTGGGAGAAAATAGAGACATATACGTCTTGTTAGAAAGCTGTCTGGTGTCTCTTTGTCGGAGCCTTATACAGCCCACATACCTACTATACTATCTAATCTTGTAGAACCTTGTAAACAATCTTTATTGCTTCTTATTAAATGTTTTCCCACAAGAAAATAACAATGAGAAACACACAATGATAAAATACTCTGCCAAAAATGTGGACACAATACTTCCTCGTCAATAGTTCACATCGTATACACTTGGTGAGAAGAAGTTTATCCTAGTCTGCTCAGTGGTAAAGGCGGCACTCTGTGAATCTAGAGATTCCAGAGGTCGTGGGTTCGAAACCAGCCTGGGACATGACAAATTATTTTGTTTTTGAATTTGGGTTTAACGTCGCTTTCAACTGTATGGTCTTATCACGATGTAAAAAGGATTAAAGTTAAGATAAGCTAGATTGTCCCTCAACTTGGGCTATAGTGCGCTGTGATTGGTTGAAACTCCAACTGGACGGAGGGTCCGGCTTATCCTAAATTTAATCCTGCTTTATAATCCGGCCCTTAAACTTAACCAACTATAATAGATCTATTGTGGCCAGTTGATTCTATTCGGTTTTATCGTCTTGATTTGAGATAGTCAGGACGGGGGTTTTACCCTCCATTCGCTGGGAATCGTACCAGCTACCCACATTAACCTCACCCAGCCTGGGTCGAACGGGAAATGCCAGCCTCACATGTAGGTACGGAGGGAACAGAATTTTCTGTGTGAAAAATCTGCTCCGACCGGGGATCGAACTCAGGAAATCTGGACTACGGGCAGTAGTCATAACCGTTACGCCACGGATGCACGGTTATTCCCGTTTAATAAATAAATATATTCTCGGAAGCAAAATAAAGAAAACAACTTGTTATATTTTTAATACCATAATGTGTTACATCTGTGAATGTTCCAGAAGAAAACAGACTCGATAAATCCCCGCACGAACACGTCACACGCAATGTTGTTAAGCGACGGCGGCGTGGGTGGAGACAAAAAGAATGGTTTTTTTTAGCGGGGGAAAAATTGCAAAAGAGTGCCAAGTACAAAGACGCTAAATTTAGTGTGGATTATGGAAGACAATGAGAGTGGGAGGCAAGACGTGTATGCAGCACGCTTTGTGAAATTCAAATGACGATTTATTTGTAATAAGTTAAAAAGTTTTATGAGTTAGTTTGTCCCGGTAGCTCAGTGGTAAAGGCGGTACTCTGTGAATCCAGAGATTCCAGAGGTCGTGGTTTCGGAACCCAGTCGGGACATGACAAGAAAATGAATAATATACAAATATGATAACATTGATAACTAACTAACTAGTTTCTTTTTTTCACCATGTGTGACTATAACGGTGAAAATGACCCTTACTACCTGGCTGAATACTTCAAGAACTAAAAGGTGGATACAATACATCTAGGTAATTTAGCAATCATATACTACAAGTAAATGCTTTTCTTTCTAGTATACACAGGGTGGTTTATGTTTTTTTTTTTATGATAACTGTTACTAATAGCTAACTTAGTATAAAATCTGTGCTAACGACTTGATTTTAAGACGTTAAGAACTCTTGCAGCTATTTACCTTATCCCTAGCTTAACTCAGGTAACAGAGGGTGTATAAGTGAGCCCTTAATTAGACAATCTCTTTATTAATTATAATTATTATTATTATCATCCGCATGTATTAAGCGCTGTTAGAAGCTGCGTGTAATCCCTTGCGCTTCCTAATCCTTCGTAAGCCTTAAGTCTCCACAGCTTTAACTTTTTAAGCAGGAAGGGAGAGAGAAAGAGAGAGAGAGAGAGAGAGAGAGAGAGAGAGAGGAAGAGAGAGAGAGAGTAAGAGAGAAAGTGAGAGGAAGAGACAGAGAGAGAGGAAAGAGAGAGGAATAGACAGAGAGAGAGAGAGAGAAAGAGATAAAACAGAGGAAGAAAGAGAGAGAGAAAGAGAAAGAAATAGAGAGAAAGAGAGAGAGAAGAGGAGAGAGAGAGAGAGAGGGGAGAGAGAGAAAGAAAGAGAGAGAGGAGAGAGGAGGAGAGAGAGGAGAGAGGAGGGAGGGAGGGGAGAGGAGGGAGAGAGAGAGAGAGAGAGAGAGAGGGGGAGAGTGAGAAAGAAAAAGAGGAAGAGAAGAAGGGATGTAAAATTGATAGAGGAATATTTTTTTGTGCTTTCTTGAATACTTAACATAGGTTAACATGGGTACTCATTTTTCCTCAAGAGTTAAGAGTGGACCCTGACCCATGCTTTACATCCAAAATACAGATTAGAAAATGTTCTACCCAGGTGAGGTTCGAACCCAGGTTACCGTACGGAGAAGCCTAGTGTGTTACAACTCCGCTAGGGAATGCGTACATAAATATTTCTTCCAAATATTTCTTCCCAAATTTGATGTTTTACTTTTAAGAAATTTCTTATAGGTATATGTTATACTTGTTATAGTCAGGTAGTGCCAAAGGCTCCAAGGCTACCAAAGCTTCTCTCAAATGAGGTAAGTTGCACTTATGTGTGTGGCCGATAAAATAGAAGCAGAATTTTTGAGTCGAGAATTTTAATTAGTAAAAAAAAATTTCTAGATTGGGCAGTCGTTTCAAAAAAATAATTTTTGTTCGATAATGGTGAATACTTTTCACGTATTCCGCAAACGGTTGAGCAGATTGGCAAAGAAAAAGTTCGACAAAAATAATAAGGCAGATTTAAGAAGTATTTTAAGAAAATTTCTAAAAAGAGAGCAGATGAAATAGAGAAAGAACTAAAATTTTTCAATTAAAGTTAATGTTATTTGAGACTAAAGAAAAAGAGAGCTGTTTTGACGACCTCCTGTTTCAGTATATGGTAATCAAAATCATGGTTATTTTTTCATGGATTTAGTCTAGGGTGTAATTATTTTTTTTTGCGGATTTTTAATTAAATCTCTTTAATACAACCTCATTCAACATATCCACTTAGTATGCCTACAGTGTGAATGATATTAGCAACCACAGATATACAGGCGGCCAAACTTCATAAATTAATAGACCTCATTAGACTTGATCCAATATCTTTTTATTTTTTTACTATTATAAAAAATGTAAAAATGTATATCCCAATGTTTTTTGGATATAAAAAAAAATAGATTAATATGTAATAATAATAAGGTCCGTTATCCAATGATTTGCGCGTATGGCATTGTGCATGCTGGACAGTCTTCGGTGGAAAGGGAAATTTTTCCCCTACACAGTTGCCACCTATCATGGGAAAATGAGTAGTTAACTTTAATGTTGTTGAAATTACTAGAGTTTTACCAGTTAATTATGCATATTAGTGTAATAAATTAAAGTTTAAGGTCAGCTCTTAGTAATGGCTACACACGCGACAAAGTCTGAAAGCCTTACAAATACGAAGGCTTAATAATATCTTATAATATTATTTCGGACTAGCTTTATCTTTGAATTTAAAGAAAAAAATATAGACAAATGGATTACTATGATAAGATATCAATTTTCATAGTCAAACATAAAAAAAGTAAGTATCGGAAAAAAACCCAAATGGGTTCAGTAAATATATTATTACTAATTAAATAATTAGCTTTCATAATGTTCAGAAAAAAACAAATTCAGTAAATCACTTAATTAAAAAATGAATTACGAATCACTTTGGTATGTGGATAACAAAAAACAAATAAATGTAACTAAAAAAGAAAAAAAATAAAAAGGTTTGCTTGCCGGTTCGGGGAAATTACTACTCTTTTTGGGTAACTGTGTTATGTTGCAAACAAAATATCTATTTATTTTACGCAAGTGCAATTTTACTAAACTATCCACATGTAATGAATCAAAAAACTAATCTTCAAAAAAAATAATACGAAACTTGGTAAGTCATTTTGAGAACACAAATATCAAAACGAGTAACTAATTTGGATTTCCTAATGAAACGGATTCGAGTTTTGTTTACATTCGCGACGCCGTTAGTTCATCAATACTACCATGAAATTGATCTAAGAATAATTTGTTTGATTAGTAATTGTTTTTCCACTCCATGAACAATATTCACAAGGGGGGTTTTGGGGAAACTTTAAACCAAGATTAAATTATATGGCTCCTACCCAAAATTGGTAGAGACCTTGTGCTTACTAACATAGAAATCCAATCATAGTCTTACCACTATACATAACGTTATAAACAAATTTACATGGATTAGGAAAATGAAAAAGAAGTCTAAAAACACTTAACACTAAATATGTTTTTTTTGTACATAAATAATAACTAAGAAACAGTTCTAAAAAAATGTCAATTTATATTTTTTGTTCTATTTCATAATATACTAAATTTTGAGTGATTTTCGATGAAACAAATTGAAGACTTTTAGATCTAGTCTGATCTTTGTTGATAAGTTTTTTAAAACTTTGGTCTCATATTCCATTTTCTTCTCTTCTTCTCTCTCCAAAAGTTCGAACCGTCTGTTATTGCGGCAAGGGAAGATAACATCATATTGGACAAAATTAAATTTTTGGAAAAAGTGATGAACAATGATTCTGCAATGTTATTTTGATTATGTAGAATTTCAAATTCAAAAAATTTACGTTTTATTCCGGCCCAACCACTATTATCGAGTCCATGATATTAGTAATAGAAGACACGAGTTCCCTTACTTTTGTAGATTGTCCTATTTTAAATTAATTTAATTACATTGTAAATAACAAAAAATGTAAATAAATAAAAGTTATTTGTTGAAAAAAAAAAAACTTCGCACTCTTGGTTCTGGGTGATAGCGCCTGACCACTAACTTTTTACGTATTCGCTTATAACGCTAGACCGCCCAGATCGCAAAAAAATCACGAGTCACTCGACATTAATAATAATAAGTACTGCAGATAATACTAAAGAATTGTATTTCTTCAATGAAAATTCTGAAACAAAAGAGAACCCAGATGAAATATAGAGGAAAGAAAAGAGATTCTTCAATTAAAGTTAATGTAATTAGCGAGATTGGGAGAGAGAGAGAAAGAGAGCTAGTTTTATCGACCTCAACACTCCGTTCAGTACTATGAACTCATAAACGGTCATGGTGTAGTGGTCTATTCATAGACTTTGAGTCTACGGGTCGTAAATTCGATTGTCTGGTTTGGCGGATTTTTCTAACAAAATCTCTGTTAATACTAACCTCAGTTGCAACCAACCAGACCTCAGTAGCAACCTACCAGACCTCAGTAGCAACCAACTAGACCTCAGTAGCAACCAACCGGACCTCAGTAGCAACCGACCAGACTTCAGTAGCAACTAACTAGACCTCAGTAGCTTGATCCCAATATCTTTTTTTACGTATAATAAAATTTTACTATCTATGAAAAAATAAAAAATGTATATACCTATGTATTTTTTTATATAAAAATAATAATATTAATAATATATGGTGACCGTTGCCGAATGATTTAGCGCGCTAGGCATTGCATGCATGCTGACCAGGGTTCGATTCCCAGCGTGGCAGGAATTTTTCTCCTCTCTACTGAGATGTTCGGGGTCCACTCATACCTCATGAGGAAAAATGAGTAGTTACTTTAATGAGTAAATACTAGGGGAGTTATTACCAGAGTAATAAGAAATTAGTGTAATAGAATTCGAAAAGTGAAGGAGGCTCTTAGTAATGCTGCACTACCCACAAAAAATGTGAAGAGGCCTTATGCTTAATGAGAGGCCTTAATAATATCTAATAATATATGATGCAGGTCAGCATGATTTATCTTCTAAATTACGAAAAAAATATAGACAAATAATTGAAACACCATATGCAATAAGAAATCATAATTTTATAGTACCAAACATAAAATAATAGTAAGTATGGAAAAACAACCTCAAATATCAAGTACCAACATTATATTATTACCTGAAAACCTTAAAAAATTAGAACATAAAATATTCAGGAAAAAACAAATTCAAAAAACACTTATTAAAAAACAATGATATTTAAAGAACATTTAAGAGAACAACGAATAGATGGAAACAACAACAAAAATAATTGTTTACAACTTGAGAAAATAGAAAATAAAATAAAAAAAGGTTGCTGCCGTTCCTGAAAAGTACATACCGTCTTTATACATAGAAGAACACGATAGACCATGATGTTATTTAATGCATAACAAAAACATTTATTATTATTCGCCCCAAACCTGCTATTTTATTCATCTTGAAGACCCTGAAGAGTCCACATTGCGGTAATCAATCAAAAAACAAACCTCCTTCAGACAAATAAAAATACGAGAACGTGGAGGTCAATTATCTCGAGAACGGAACAAATTATCTTAAGAACGGAAACACATTTGGATTTTCTAATGAAACGGATTCGAGTTTTTCTTTCATTTCGGAAACGAAACGTAACACGTTACGTTCTTCAGATACCTCACCAGGGAAAATGATCTAAGTAATGTTGTTTTATTAGTGTAAAATGTCGTTTTTCAACTGCATGAAAATATCACGGCGGGGGTTTTTCGCAGGAAACTCATAAACCTGATTAAATTAGTATTGCTGCGCTACCCACAAAATTGTGTAGAGACCTTGTGCTTCTAACAAAGAAATCAATCATAGTACTTACCAGACTATACATAACGTTATAAACAAATTACACTGAAGATCAGGAAAAGAAAAAGAGAAAGATCTAAAAACACTTGATCACACTAAATAATGTTTTTTTTTACACTAAAATAAACTTAAAGAAATCTATTCTTATAAAATTAAAATGTCAATTTCTATTATTTTTTTCTATTTTTCATTATACTATCTTATTAATTTTGAGATGATTTCGATCGAAGATCAAAATCTGAATGAAAATTTTTAATCCTAGGTACTGGATCTAGTTGATTACACGGTTTTGGATGTGAAAAACTTCTGGTCTCATCTTCTATTCGGTCTCTCTCTCTCTTTCTCTCTCTCTCCATATTTAGAGTCCGATGACCCGTTCTGTTATTGCCTGAAGCAAGCAGAAGATCAAACCATCATATGGCAAGATATTGAAATTGGAAGAAGAATTGAAAACGGAGTAAAAGAAATTGATGAAATCAGAATGATTACATTTGTTCAATGTTATTTTGATTTGTAGGTAATTTCAATATAAATTAACAATAATAAACTTTACCAACGTGATGCTGGCATTCCGGCCCAACCCAGGCTGGGTGAGGTTAATGTGGGTAGCAGGTTTGTGAGTTTCCTGCGAATGGAGGGTAACACCCTGTCGTGATATGACCATGTAGTTGAAAGCGACGTTAAACAAAAAAAAAAAAAAAAAAAACTTTACCAACAAATCCAAGGGTCTCTACCTAGTACCTACTCGTATATTATTATTTCTAAAAAAATAGTTGGTTGCTAATAAAGAGTCAATATAACATCATCATAGGGTCGCGTCATCGTGAACGATGGTAGCCAGACAGTGGGGGGATGACTCAGCACTTCTAAAACTGTCTCCTTCCTGTTTATAGTCCCCCAGTCAGAATGGTATAACAGTATTTTGTAATTATTATTTAAGCCAAATTAGGCGTATCGTATATTATTTATGTTATTAGCCAAGTATATATTATTCGAATAGGTAATTTAATTTCAAAAAAATATTTATATTAAAATTAGGAAATTAGTATACCTATTAGAATAAATATACCAAAAATTACTTGTCATGGCGAAAAAAAGCAAAGACTAAACGTCAAGGAGATAAGAAGTTGACAGGCAAAAGTAAAAAGTCTGACAAAAAGGTCTCCGAAGACACTACTGCCGACAAGATGAAGATTAAAGAGAAAAAAACTCAAGACCAGACAGTTACCGACCCAGTGGAAATTGCTGAACCCGAGGAAAAACAGCCATCGGCAGACGCAACGAAGAAAAATAAACGCCTCAAGTTTAACGAGGTACTCTACAAACCTTTGGATGTTATTTACGAGAGATTTCATCTCAACAAGGAGATATCTCCCCGAAAAAAGCTTCTGTCTTATGTTGACTGGGAGGACATTGAGGAAAACGCAGAAAACGAGAGCTCAACTGAAATTGAGATTACAGAGAGTCGTATCAATGAGTTGAGAGAAAATGCATCGAGAATCATTTTTGAAGAGCCACAGATTAAGAAAGAAACTTCTGCACAAATCAAATTGCGAGAGAGACAGAGGAAGAAGTCCGTCGCGTTCGGTGTCATAAGACAGGACGAGGGGACCGAAGTGGACGGCTACACCTGGATGTTCGACCATGTGGTGAAATCCGCAATGTCAGAGAAGCAGCAGGAGCGAAACAAACATCTGATGAGGCCGCTTCTGAAACCCATACACCCGCGCTGTATACCTGTCTACAGCCACCGGCCCACCCTCAGCCGCGCGCCGAAAAAGAAAAAGAAAACAAAGAAAGAGAGACAGGACTGGCTCTTTCGTCTTTCCCGACCTAAAAAAATACCCTCAGAGCCTGTGATGAAGATCCGACGGCACACGAAACCCAGAACTGCGAAAGAGCGCCGCGAATGGTACTTGAAGAACTCCCGCCCTAAAGTAGTAAAGTTAAAGTGTCCACCACAAATCAATGAAGAGACTGACAAACCAAAGCGTACGTATGAAGAAATGCTTCCTCGACTTATAGAACTCTCTCGTCCAAAGAGAATCAACAAGAGAACACCACCACCGGACCATGTAGACAGGACTTCACTGAAATACCAGGCGACAGATCGTATTGTTGCACTGGCACAGCCTCGCTCACTGAATCCTGAGTATGTGAAGGATCTGGAGTATAACTTTGACGACAAGATGGAGCGCGCTCTGAGGTACAGAACCTCTGAGAGAATGGAAAAACTAGCTGAGCCCAGAATACGGACGGAGCCTTACCAGCGCACTGTAGAAGATCCAGACGCGTCTGCCTTCCAGGTCAAGTCGGGAGCTCTGCAGTACAAACCGACCAAACGGATCCTCAAGCTTGCTGAGCCCAGGATATATGAGAAAGAGGAACCATGGGATCCTTACGAAATCAAGCCGAGCGCGCTGCGATACACCCTCACAGCCAGAATGTTGGAGCTGTCGAAACCAAAGGGGGACCCAAGGGAATTTCAGCACAACTGTTTCAAAGATCTGTACTAGGGGACAACGTTCTGTAGAAACACCTATGGTATTTCTATATTGAAAATAAAATATTCTTGTATGTAACTAAGAAAAGAGTCCGCGAATTTATTATTAAGAGTCTTGTGATACTCCGCTTCCACCACTCACTGTGATAATATTGTGAGTCATACGGTTCATACCTAACATAAGGAAATTACAGACAAACACAAGTCAAGTAAGGCCTCAGGAAGTTGATTAGAAAATGTAAGCTCTGACTGGCGGACGTTAAAGAGGGAGAAGACTAGTATCTCGCTAGAGGACTCTAAACAGAGAACAGACTAGCCAAACCTTACAAGCCAGGCTAGCTGGGAGTTTCCTAAGGGCTTAATGGATTAAGAAGAAAATGTTCAAGTCCTCACGATGGTTGATCGCACATAGAAATTTGTGGTTCAGGTCTCAGTAGCCCAGGCAAATTAGTGCTAAAATGGGGTCTAGCGTCAAAAAATTGCTCAATAGCTGGAAATCGTTTTAAACCCTTAAAGGGGTCCTGAATAATGGGTATATGAGTTTGCGACGGATTTTAGGTTGTGCTTCCGAGTTTAGGGCCTAAATAGTGCAAATTTTTTGCACTTTTTTTAAAATTGCGCTTATAACTCAAAATGTATTTGTTCTACAGAAAATTTTACTCAGTTCTTATTTAAGGAACATAAAATTATGCGTCTAATGACGTTTGAATCATTAAAAAAGGTTAAGCCGTTCAGCCACAATCGCTCCTCAAAGATGGGTGGTTTTTTCAAACATAGCTCAAATTTTGAAAATTCTCAACTTTTAACGCCTGTAAGTCAAAAAGGACTGCACCAATTGAAAAAATTAATAGAATCGAACTTGTAGAAAATGTAATTTTAAGTAAAATACTGTTTGAAATTTGAAATTTGCTCACTTCAGTGCTGAGATATGATTTTTCGTCCCTAGCGCCAAATTTCCGCTAAGGCAGTGCAACGCAAGAAACTTCATCTGAACTCTAAAATTCTCATATTCTTACAACTTTTCAAGCAAAACTGAACGTAATCTATTGAATTCAGTCGAATAGGTAATTTAAAAGTTTGAGAAACTTGCACTGAATTTTACTAAGATCTTCACTGAACATGTTGTGATTTCAAGACAGCTGGCACACTATGGAGGATGTAACTTGTTTTATATGCGGGAACATTGTGCAAGAAGGAATATTAATAATAATATAATAATAAAAATGCATTTTCTTTGTGTTGTTATGTCACATTTTTAGTGGGTAGCGCAGAATCATAGAACTTTGCCAGTTTAATTTACAATATCTTGTATTATTTGTGTGCCTATGATTCAGCCACTGGTCGCTGCTTCATATCAAAGCAGCTACTCTTTTTTCCTCACGACTCACGAAGTATGAGTGGACCCCAAACATCCAAGTACAGAGCTACAGAGCAGAAAAAATCCCATCCCGCTGGGAGTTGAACCCAGGTCACCATGCGTGCAATGCCTAGCGCGCTAACTCACTCGGCTACAGTGACTACAACATATTAAAGGCAAAGATAGAAGAATATTAAAGGAAAAGTCACTTCGAATGTTCATTGAGGACAGCAGGAGGAGAAATGATGTGCATCACACGTGGTTACAGACTCAAAGATCTGTTATACTTCACGAGAAGTGTCGCAAAGGTGTCTACACGAAGGAGTCAAACACTGTAAAGGCCGAAAAAGAAGCAAGAAACGGAAGCCGTGTGACAAGAGGCCGTGAGGAAATACCAAAATTCAACTTCAAGGAGCTCTGCTTCTACTGTGGAAAAGATATGGAGGTTCTGGGTACTAACGACTTCTTAGGAGTGAACCACTTTTCATGTCCATCAATGGTATCCATGTTTATATCGGCGTTGTCATATACGAATTGAGTTAATGAATTTTTAGTGATGATAAGGCCATTATACGTTCCATGCTATGGGGGGGTATTCAGTGCTTCACTCCTAAGAAGTCGTTAGTACCTAGAACCTCCATACTGAAGGTGAAATCAATCCCACTAGTGACCAGTTTGAGCGAACTCTCCTTGTTCACGCCATGTGACTCCAGTTTGAATTGACTCCAAACTTACCCCGCACATATCACTCGATCTCTACGCCCCTAACTGTTAGAAATAACACTTCAATATCAGATGATAGGCATATTTTCGGCTTCAAAGCCCCAGTTACTACATTAATTCACTCCCCTCGTCCAGATATACCTTGAGCTGCATCAGGATCCATAGATGGGCGTGAATTAAAGAACATACCACGACAAGAATCGTACTTGCCTTCAGCGGCTACGAGGTCTGATTCAGTTGCCATCTTACGCAATACCACCGCCCCCATTTCATCTCCTCTGGCAATTGCAGAACCTTTAATTTTTTGCATTATTTCTTGTGTCTGAATTTCACGTCTATGAAGAGGAAGCTTTTTCAGTTTAACCTTGAAGCTTTCAGAGGCATCTTTTCCACAGTAGAAGCAGAGCTCCTTAAAGTTGAATTTTGGTATTTCCTCACGGCCTCTTGTCACACGGCTTGCGTTTCCTGCTTCTTTTTCGGCCTTTACAATGTTTGACTCCTTCGTGTAGACACCTTTGCGACACTTCTCGTGAAGTATAACAGATTTCTGAATCTGTAACCACGTGTGATGCCCATCATTCCTCCTCCTGCTGGCCTCAATAAACGTTCGAAGTGACTTTTCCTTTAATATTCCTCTATCCGCTCCTTCTTGCACAATGTTCCCGCATATAAAACAAGTTACATCCTCCATAGTGTGCCTGCTGTCTTGAAATCACATGTTCAGTAAACAGATCTTAGTAAAATTCAGTGCAAGTTTCTCAATATTTTAAACTACCTATTCGACTGAATTCAGTAGATAACGTTCAGTTTTGCTTGAAAAGTTGTAAGAATGTGATAATTTTAGAGTTCAGACGAAGTTTTTTGCGTTGCCTTAGCGAAAATTTGGCTCTAGGAACTCTTTCGGTTTAAAATTCATATCTCAGCACTGGAGTGAGCAAATTTCAAATTTCAAACAGTATTTTACTTAAAATTACATTTTCTACAAGTTCGATTCCATTAAATTTTTCAATTGGTGCAGTCCTTTTTGACTTACAGGCGTTAAAAGTTGAGAATTTTCAAAATTTGAGCTATGTTTGAAAAAACCACCCATCTTTGAGGAGCGATTGTGGCTGAACGGCTTAATTTTTTTTAATGATTCAAACGTCATTAGACGCATAATTTTATGTTCCTTAAATAAGAACTGAGTAAAATTTTCTGTAGAATAAATACATTTTGAGTTATAAGCGCAATTTTAAAAAAAGTGCAAAAAATTTGCACTATTTAGGCCCTAAACTCGGAAGCACAACCTAAAATCCGTCGCAAACTCATATACCCATTATTCAGGACCCCTTTAAGGGTTTTAAAACGATTTCCAGCTATTGAGCAATTTTTTGACGCTACAGCACTAATTTGCCTGGGCTACAGGACGAGTCTCAAAGTTGCCTGGAGACCGACTACAACAACAACATAAAATGTAAGTATACAAAAACCTCTTACTGACGGAATATAACCCTTCCAATACAATAAAAGGTAGTTTAATTATAATAGACCCTAATTAAAATCATTATTGATTTTATAAATCTAAAATCCTAAAATGCAAGCGACATCAGAATCGCGCCTGACGGGTAGAAAGATAAAAATTAACATCGACTCCACGTGTCCAGGACAGGTAAAATAAAATAGGAGCATACAAGATGTCTATGATAGATAGCAACAGAGAGAAAGGTGAGGGAGAGAGAGAGAGAAAAAGGTGTGAGAGAGAGAGAGAGGTAAAGGGATAGACATACTATAGGGAGGCGAAGAAAATATAGAGAAATAGGAGAGGATAGAGAAATAGGAATTTGAGAGAAATAAGGAGATTTAGAAAGAAGAAGAGAGAAATAGGGAAATAAATAGAAAGAAAAAAGAGAAGAGAGAAATCGGGAAAGAAACAGAAAGAAAAAGGAGAAGAGAGAAATAGGGAAAGAAACAGAAAGAAAAAGGAGAAGAGAGAAACAGGAAAAGATAATTTAAAAAAGAGAGGAGAAAAATAGGGAAAGAAATAGAGAGAGAAATGAGAAGAGAGAAATAGGCAAAGCAAATTTAAAAAGAAGAAGACAGATATAGGTAAAGAAATAGAGAAAAAAAGGAGAAGATAGAAAAGGGAAATAGAAGGAGAAAGGAAAGGAAAGAGAGATGAGAAAAAAAGCAATTATCTCAACAAGTTGGGACTCACAGCAAGTACACAAGCACGGGTGACGTCTAAGTAGAACGAGTTTGTATTCATGAGAAATGTCACCAGCATGATTGCCCTGATGTACACCATTATTAACATAACTAATAACTAGTCGTATGACTATTATAACTATGACCGACCCAGCAGCACAATCGTCAAGGCCTCATAAACTATGGGACCGACGTTGAGATCTTTTTATCTTATAAAGCATTGATTGGGTTTACAGAAGATCATAAGCATTTCCTAAGTCCCAAATTCATATTCAGCCAGGCTAATGGTATTGAGCTACCTAGGCAAACATGTCCTGGTAGCTCAGCCGTCAAACTGTCGGTTTGTTAATCTAGACTAATCTAGAGACTGCGTCCTCCCACAATTATGGGATTTTGACCACATAATAATATTCTCGTCATAATAATATTTTTTATTTTTTCATAATAATATTTGTCTTGGTATTCTCGAACTCACTACTGGAATAATGGCACTCATTAGTTTAAATTAGAATCAATAAGGCGTTATTATTATTATTATTATTTTAGGTATTCAAAGAGGAAACGCAGGCCGCTTGTATCCTTGGTTATCCTGAAAAACATGAATCCTGAAGGACGAACACTGTAAGAGACGATGGGTATTTATAGGCAATCGAAAATACAGATTGAAAAAAAAAAAAAAGTTTGTAGATCTTCTCATTCGCTTCTCCTATGTATATCTTTCTCTCTCTATCAGGATTGTATCTCGGTTGATTGATTTTCTTTCAGTCTTCCAATTTAGGATTTGAAGATACCTGCTTATGCTTAGTCATAGAGGTTAATGCACCTTATAAGTCTGATTATGCAATGTCTCCTTATTATTTTACATTATTATCTTTTACTTCCGAAAATTTCTAAAACTAGAAAACGAAGTATTGTGTTCTTTTCTTTTAATAAATATTTTTTTGCTCTGATTTTTTTTTTCTTCATATTTCTGGAGCTTCATAACCTCCTGAGCAACTTTGGTTTTGTGTCTGTCTGTCGGCCCGTTTAGAGATACTATGTTTCATCCATAGATCAGGACTTCTACATAGTAGGTATAATTAATGATATCCCTTTAAGGTGTCCCACTAGTAAGCCCAAGAACTATTATTATGTGGTCGAAATACCAAATGGGAGGATAATAATATTAACTCTCTTTAGTGGAAGGTAACCAACCACCAGGCTACGCTAATGCTTAGAGCATTTTCTACCACCTAACCCTCAGAGTCGCATTATTATGGTGGTCAAAAACTCAAGTTAATGAGGAAAAATTCATGCACTAGGTGGAATTCGAACAAACGGATAGACACCATGTCACGGGAAAAGAATGATGATAATATATGTTTGTTATGTAAATATGTATTTTAA
Organism: Bactericera cockerelli; assembly: GCA_024516035.1. NCBI lineage: Eukaryota > Metazoa > Arthropoda > Insecta > Hemiptera > Triozidae > Bactericera > Bactericera cockerelli. The sequence continues at coordinate 23,186,623 of CM044964.1, read as the reverse complement.
TAAAATTCAGAAGGTATGTTTACTGTATAGCCAATAACCCTGCCCTTTAGTTAGAACATATTTATAAATATTGATAGTCATCTTTTTTTCTTATTTATATTGTTCATTTTTTTTCTCATCACTTGTTTTTATATAAATGTCCTATATTAATAAAATATTCAATAATAATATACTACTTTTCGGCAATAACATATCCCGACTCGGATTCGAACCCGTGACTTCTGGATTACCAGATCGACTCGTCTTGTCTCTCTTCTCTCTGGATGTCTAGGCTGATTTTCTGCATGAGGAAATCTAAAACGATGCACTCCATAATTTAAAACGAGTCTCCTAGAATCCTGGATCTAGCTGACCTGCCTGTCACGTTTCATATTTGGTAACACCATAGTGAAACTCTGTTTTTCTCTTTATAGAAGCCGCTTGGATTTTTGTTTCTTAATCCAAATACTTCAAAAGTTGAACTTTAATATAAAATATTAGTTGTAAGATCACGAATATATTTATATAATAAACAAGAATACAGTGTAATCGACTGAGATGCATTTTAAAAAATGTGACACAAAACAATTATGTTAGATTAGAATAAAAATGTTTGATCGACGAAAACATTTATTTCTGTCATGTCTTGAGATCGTGTCTTTCTCGGTTGAAGGTCTTCTAGGATTCAAACCAGTCAAATCTAGAGGTTATTTTGTTTCTTCTCGCTTTGGAGAACTAGTAGAAATCCAATACTCTGTTGCGCCGAAGAGGTGATATGCTATCATTCCAAATCCACGAAAGAAAATTCTAAATTAAAATGAAATTACGCAAAGTGATTTATGAATGAGTGAGTCAGTCTCTTCACGTCGGTATTTATTGGAAGATAATGAAATGTAACCAAAAAAAGGAAAGGTCATGACAAAACTGAGATAATAATAGAAATAGAAGAAGTAGTTATAGAAGAAATGTAACAAAATATATATAGACAAAGAAATGTTTCTGAAAAGTACAGCTATACTTATATAGGAACAAGAAGAAGATCAAAATATGTATTTTAAAAAAACCATTATTATTATTATTATGTTACTCAGAATTACCTCCAATCCCTTGATCTCCCACTAATCCTTCTACCCCTCTGCACAGAACCTCTACGAATCCTCTCGACATTTCAATCTTTCTCTTCTTTCTCTGTCAAATCTTCACCCCAATCTCTATCAAATCTTCCCCCTACTCAGCCTACTCTACTTCATATCTTACGACCACAAGCTTTAAAAAAATCCCCCCACTCTTGTATATCAAATCTAGCCCCCACTCTCTATCAAATCTTCATTCCACATCCCCCCACTTTCCCTCAAATCTTCCCCCCAGTTTCTGTGAAATATTCCCCGCAATTTCCTTCAAATATTACCCCCACTCCCTTACTATCTTCCCCCCAGTCAACTTCAAATCTTTCCACCACTCTTCCTCCCCCTCTCTATCACACTGACATTTTTTTCCTTACAACCGAATGTGTCTAGGGCTGAATTTAAATACATTTATCCAAAAAGAGAAGAAAAAACGAGGAAAAAAAGTTTCTTTTTTTTGCACGGGGGAAAAAAGTTTTCCAACGCCAAAAAAGTTTGAACGGAGGGAGAAAAAATCGGGATTTTTCAGCATTTTTTTTCTACATCTCCGAATTTTTCTCTTATTCTTTTTACGAACTCGCTCTTTGTCTCTCTCTCTTTCTCTCTCTCTATCTCTATCTATCTCTTCTCTCTCTCTCTCTCTCTCTCTCTCTCTCTCTCTCATCTCTCTCCCTCTCTCTCTCTTTCTCTCAACCTCACTCTTTTCTCCCTCTTTTTTTCCATTCCTTTACTTTCTCTTTCTCTCCCTCGTACTTTTTTATTTCTCTCTCTCTCTCTCTCTCTTTTCCCTTTTTCTCTACTTCCTATACATGTATACTGAAATTTTCGTGTAACTTCGTTATCTTCGTTTGAGATCAGATAAAAGAGGGACATTAATTTTGCCTGTCCCTTTTTCTCTCTCACTCTCTCTTTCTAACTATGTAATTTTGTCTCACTCTCACTCTCTTCATTTATCTCTTCCTCTATCTTTTCCTCTCTCTTTCTTTCTCTCTCTCTCTCTCTCTATTTTTCTACCAATTCTCACCAAACCCAGGTTTCAGTGCTGATGCCTTAAAGATGGATCAGGAGATTTTAATTAAATGGAATAATATGGAAAATTGTCCTTATATTTATTTATATCTTTTTCAAAAAAAAATTAATTGCCTAACTGCGTGGTTAAGAGCATCGTTTTTTGACCCTAAAGTTGCGGGTTCGAATCCTGCCGGAGCGGAAATTTTCGAATGAGTTTTTCTATTTTTGGAACGACATACAAGTAAAAGTAAAGTGCCTGAAGTAATGCGAAAGCAGTTCTGGGTCACCATTTTCTTAAAAAGACTTTTTGTTTATTTAAGTTTTTAGTTTATAATATCCAAAAATTTCAACTAATTCAAATGTAAAGACACGTAGGTATCAAGGGTAATTTTTCGGTAACGCATTAAAATAAACGCATTAAAATAAAATCAACAGAAACCTCTACTGTTTGGTGCCTATATTAGGCAACGCTTTCCTACGCATTACAATAATCAACAGAAACCACTTCTGTTCGGTGCCTATATTAGGCAACGCTTTCCTACGGATTACAAAAATCAACAGAAACCACTTCTGTTCGGTGCCTGTATTAGGCAACGCTTTCCTACGGATTACAATAATCAACAGAAACCACTTCTGTTCGGTGCCTATATTAGGTAACGCTTTCCTACGGATTACAAAAATCAACAGAAACCACTTCTGTTCGGTGCCTATATTAGGCAACGCTTTCCTACGGATTACAAAAATCAACAGAAACCACTTCTGTTCGGTGCCTATATTAGGCAACGCTTTCTTACGGATTACAATAACAATAACAGCTCTCCAAACTTTCACAAACTCCTTTCAAACTAATTTCTCTTTCTCTTCCCTTTGTTCGTCTTATTTTCTTTCCAATTTATTTCATTTCACTTTCTTTCTTTCTTCTTTGACAATACTGCTGTTCTTTATCCACCTCCCTCTATCCCCCTTTTCTAACTCCCTCTATCTTTCACTCTCTCCTTCTCTCAGCTCTCTGTTACTTCTCTCCCGCCTCTTCTTTTCTATGTCTCTCTCCCTCTCTCTTTCTCTTGTCTCCATCTCTCTCTTTCTCCCTCTCTCTCTCTCCCTCTCTCTTTCTCTTCTCTCCATCTCTCTCTTTCTCCCTCTCTCTCTCTCCTTCTCTCTGTCACTTCTCTCTCTCTCTCCTTCTCTCTGTCACATCTCTCTCTCTCTCTTCCTCTCTCTCTCTCTCTCTCCTCTCTCTCTGTCACTTCTCTCCCTCTCTCTCTCTCCCTCTCTTTCCTTCTCTCTGTCACTTCTCTCCCTCTCCCTCTCTCTCTCCTTCTCCTTCTTTCAGTCATTTCTCTCCAGCCCTCTATTTTTCTCACCCTTCTCCTCTCTTTTAATCACTCCCTCTTTTTCTCTCTATGTCCCTCTTATCTCTCTCCCTCCCTCTTTCTCTCTCCTTCTCTCTGTCACTTCTCTTCCTCTATCTCCTTTTCCCACGGTCTCTTTCTCTCTCTCTCTCTCTCTCTCAATCGGTATTTCTCTCTCTCTCTTGACCTCTCCTCTACCCTTAAACGTAATAATGGAGTTTTCCAGATTACAAAAGTAACCCGATTTTCCCTTCTGTCCAGTTAGATAGTTTTCCTCTGTCCTTTAGTAACGATGTAATTCTGTTATATAAATATACCGGATGGTAAAGATAAATCAATTGTAGTTTATTTTAACTCGCCGGATTTTTTGCAAAAACAAACCCAAATTCGATAGTTGCATAAATTAATTATCAGATAGGTATTCATGAAACGATCATAATAAACCGATATAATCTGACTTCAACAACTTCATCAATAAATCGTCGGACTTGTAACCTGGAGGTCTGTGGTTCAGTATCCAATATTAGATTTAGACAACTATCGGAAATATTGAGTTTGTTTTTCTGAAAGAAAAAAAAACATAGACCACCTGTAAATAGAAAGAAAAGCATTTACTTGTAGTATGTGATTCGTAAATTACCTAGATGTATTGTATCCACCTTTTAGTTCTTGAAGGATTCAGCCAGGTAGAGTAATTTCACCGTTATGGTCACACATGATGGAAAAAAGAAACTAGTTTGTTAGTTATCATATTTGTTTTAATCATTTCAAGATATCACAAGTACTTTAACTAGCTTTACTAATTCTACGCTGAAACCGGGACTTGAACCACCGACCTCCAGGTAACAAGTCCGCCGCCTTATCGATCAAGCTAAATGGGTCGGCGGGAAAAAGAAACAGTTTATATGTCTAGGATTCGAATTTTGATGACTTACTTGCCCGACTCGAGTTTCGTCTATATCTCAGACATTATCAAGGGAGCTGAAAAAAAAAAAAAAAAAAAAATGGGTATTAGTCTATATTATGATTGGCCATCTGTTTCTCATACACAAAGTTAGATGATATAAAACACAATCTATGCTTTCGTTAGGTTGATATTATTGTGTTCGTTTTTGTAAAAAAAAAAATGTTTTTTTTGTTTGGCATTTGGGTTAGAGAGAGGGAGAGAGAGAGTGAGAGAGAGGGAAAGAGAGAAGGGGAGAGAGAGAGAAGGGAGAGAGAGAGAGTGAGAGAGAGAGAGAGAGAGATAGAGAGAGAGGCAGAGAAAAAGAGAGAGGGAGTGAGAGAGAGACAGAGAGAGAGGAAGAGAGAGAGAGAAGAGAGAGAAGAGAGAAGAAAGAGAGAGAGAGATATAGGGAGAGAGAGAGGAGAGAGAGGAGAGAGAGAGTTAGAGGAATTATTATGGAAATAGTTATCCAAATGAGGAGGAGGAGAAGAAATAAAATGGGTAAGGCTATTATAGGCGGCTTATGAGAGTGAAGCTACGTTCAGCGTGGTGACTATTTAAAAAGGGTATCTTCTTCACCCATTTTACACAAGTCTTCCTCTTTAATATGAAATAAAATCCATGATTAGAGTATGAGCATAAGATATTTTTGAAGCGCACGATCAGCTCAGTGATGGTAAGGCACTCACCTGCCATGTGGAAGGCCCCGGCTTTGAATCCCAGAACAAAAATAAAATTACTAAAAAAACTTGGTGACATACCTATTAAATTTTGTGTTTGTGAGAGATAAAAATACTGGGTGACCTAAAGTCCGCTTTGTATTTTTGTTAGGGTTCAACAACTGCATGGTCATACACGACAGGAGTTTTACCCTAAATTTGCAGGAAACTCACCAAGCTGCAACTCAAATTAACCTCACCTAGCCTGGGTTGGGCCGGAATGCCATCATCACGAAGTCTTCACCGCGCTGGACGTTGAATAAATTCGGTGATCCTACGAGAACCGGTGCATTCAAAACATCGACTCTTATAGTCAACTGAATTGAATTGACTTGAATTGAATATTTTTATTTGAATACATAGGTACCTTTAACAAGGTTTTTACCTCTTTACTAGATGCACCTTTATTCTTTATTCACGTGCAAAAGTTGTTTAAAGAATTGTGTGCCTTTATGCAATTAGATAGATAGTGTCGATGGCGTGTTGAATACACCGGATCTCGTAGGATCACCGATGTTAAGCAACGTCCAGCCAGATGAAGACTTTGTGATGCTGGTATTCCGACCCAACCCTGACTGGGACGCATGGGCATAGCCAGGATTTTGGCTAGGGGGGGCAGCTGTGATGATTAAAATCAATAATACCTAGTTTTTTTAAACCCAAATTTAAAAAAAAGGTAGATAGATGTTAGATGTGCCATAATGACTCATAAAAAAGTATGTGTTGATCCGGCATCTAAAAGGGAAAACATTTTACAAAAGCCACAAAGAAAATTTACAACCGTAAGCTCATAAAGAGCGGTTCTATTATTACAAAACCCAGCCAGGAACTAACCGCGCTGAGCACTAAAAATTGCATTCTAATTACAAACAGGAAAAGCAAATATAGTAATAGCATTTGTAATAACAATAGTTATTACAAATATGGAACAATAAAATACACAATAAATTTATTTTATCCTTTGTTATAGGTTTGTTTAGTTTGGAATTATTCAGTGCCGTTTAGTTTATTGCTAAAAGAGTAGAGTAGATGGCACATTTAGATAAAATTTCACAGTTGCTTTTATAATGTATTTTTTTTATGAACATTAATTTAAAAGAGAGGTCTAATTTCTTATGTATTTAAAAAGTATAACCAGCCTCCGTGGCGTAACGGTTGTGACTACTGCCGTAGTCCAGAGATCCTGAGTTCGATCCCCGGTCGGAGCAGATTTTTCACACAGAAAATTCTGTTCCCTCCGTACATGTGAAGCTGGTATTGAAATTGTTGGATGGAAGAGATTGCCATAGACAATAACCCCGCCTTTTAGTTAGTACATACAGGTTACAAGTCCACCGCCTTATCGATCAAGCTATTGAGGTCGGTACATATGTCTTCTTATCTAATAAAGAATTTGATAATAATAATACTAATAATAATGAGAAAGCTCACGCTGATGATGATGGGAAAGAAGACGCACTAACAAGAAACAGAGAAACAATTTTCCCAGTTTGCTCGCAGAATATTTTAAGCGGTCTGGAAGAGAAAATTAATATGCATAAAGAAGAAGACAAACAGAGGTACATAATAATTTTACTGTGGATAATATATAATATGCTGTACAAAATACCACAGTTCCATGTAATAATATTAGTCTTATATGTACGTATAGACAGATATACAGCGCTTTGTATGTAGATAATTCCTTGTACATAGTTTGGTGTGCTGGATTATTATACAAAAAAACCACAATTATCTACATAGGTACATCGTATGTTCGTCTTGAATACATGAAATTATGTATGAGGATTAGGTGGCAGAAAATGCTTTGAGCGTCACCCTCGCTTGGTGGTTTCCTTCCATTAAAGATTATTATTATTATGATGGATAGAAAACTTCTGAAATTTAGTTTTAAAAAAAATTAATTGAAAAAAATTTCTACGTCAAATTTAGGTCAATTAGCTTTTCAAGGGTTCAAACACTGGCTGTTAACCAGTTGTGAATAATTATAAGTCTCTTTCTCAGTATAGGGTGTTGTTCACACCTCGGCCGAGGTGTTGCATGGAGTTTTCCTAATTCGTTCCATTATTTGAGCACAAAATATGCATCGAGCAAATCAGCGATTTGCTCAATCGTTGATTTGCTAACATTATCAAATGTTTACATTTGATATGTTTATGTTGACATTTGCTATGTTTATGTTTACATTTTTTGATACCGGGGAAGAAATTTTATCAGGGACTGGAGAGGAGACTACTTTGCGATACTAGCGCTGAGGACGCCACGATGCAGGCCGGTGGGGGGTGGTTTCCACACTTCTTATTTCTACACGCTATGGTAATACTTATATCCATAGATATCGGAATTTCGACCTCTAATAATGATGTATTTTTATCATAGCAGACTCAGAAAGTAAGTAAAGTATGTCTTTTTATAAAAATATTTTTCAACATGACGTGCTGAACATCTGAACAATACAATTTTACAACAAATCAACTAGGTATTTATATTTTTAGACTACATACGTACATATTTGGCAATTACTACAACAATTGAATACATATATCTATTCTAAATTCATCAAGATTTATACTTAGGAAAGATCTTAAGAAACATTATTGGATTCCATGGTTACTCCTTACAAGGTCACAGCTCATTTCTTATGCTCAGCCACAACAACGGGCACTGGCACGACTTCAGCATGACGAACAGGCACTGGCCCCTTTGGCAGATTGGTGGCAGCCACTCTGAACCCATGGTGGTCATCCGACACATACTTGACGGTCTGGATATGCCCATTAGCGTCCACATAGGAGTAACCTCCTTGGGTGATGCCGTCGGCTGTTTTGATTTCATGCTTGGAGGATATCTCGTTGGCATAGCCGTAGGTGTACTGGCCCAACTCGTCCTGGCTGTGGAATTGGCTGCGAATGGGCGTGGCGATAACAGCGGGAAGAGGCGCTACAGGAACAGGTTTGGCTGCAACCAGTGGAACAGGTGCTACAGGGGCAGGCTTGGCTTCAACGATTGGATGAAGAGGAATGGGTGCTCGGGCTTCGTGTGGAATGTAGTAGGTCTCCACGTGAGCGGGGGTTGTAGGTTGGGGGGTTGTGGGAGGGGGTGTTGTTGGAGGAAGAGTAGTTGGAGCAGGCGTGGTGGGGGCAGGGGTGGGATGAGGGACGTGCTCGTATCGGGGATGCTCGTAATGGTGCGGCACGGGTGCGTAGTGTTTAACCAGAGGACGGATGTAGACTTCAGCCACGGGTGCTGGGATCGGAGTGGTTGGGACTGGGGTAGGGGCGGGGGATGGGGAAGCGTAGTGCGCTGGGGAGTGGTATGGTTGGTAGGCAGGCACGGGAGACGATGGAGAGGGAACTGGGGACGGTGTGGGAGATGGAGTGGGGGAAGGAGAGGCATAGTGACCGGGTGATGGAGAGTAGTAGTGTTGCTGGACGGGTGCTGCTGGTGTAGGAGCTGGAGGAGGAGATGGAGAAGCGTAGTGAGCTGGAGAGTGGTAAGGTTGGTAAGCGGGTGGTGGTGGAGTTGTTGGGGCAGGTGCTGGAGTTGTCGGGGCAGGTGTTGGAGCTGGAGTTGGAGTTGTGGGCACTGGAACAAACAGCTTGGCTGCCGGAATCGCAGACGCAGGCACTGGCTTTGGTTTATCCTCTGGAAGATCATACGTCTCCTCTTCAATTGGAATGTGAGAGCGAGGATACGCGTAGGCGTGCTCGTAAGATGGCTTCTCAACGTATTCGACAGGGCCGGCAGGTTTGGCAATTGGCTTTTCGTAACCGTAAGGACTGTAGACTTTCGGCACTGGACCGTAGGAGACTGGAACATAGGTGGATTCAAGAGCGATGCTGGAGTGTTTCAAAGACTTGACGGGGGCGTAACTAGGGTAGACGTTTCGCCGGGGTCGACTGTGAGCTTCGTTTGGGACATAATGGGTGATTGGGAATAAGACAGAATAGGCGGGAACATGATGGAGAACTGGCGCCACGGGTGCTGGTGATGGATAGTACGCGATCACCGGAGACTGAACAGGAGGAGATAGAAGATGGGCGGATGGGATGGAAGGAGATACAGGGTGGTCTCTTGTTCGGTTTTCTGGCACGATTGCGTGACCCAGTTTGGTGGGAAGGTTTGTTGCGTGAACTCGGAAGCCATGCTCGTCAGACGTGTAGGTCACTGATTGGAGAACGCCGTTGGCGTCCACATAACTGTAACCTCCTGGGAAAAATATTAAAAAAAGGTAAGTTAAATACAAAAAAATCAACACCAAAATTGTATAAAAACTTATGAACAAAAGATAACTCTAACAGAAATTAGAGGAGAATCCAAAAATTTAACAAGGAAAGTCCAAGCAAACTTTGTCCGCATCTTTGATGTTAATTTATTGGTAGGGAAATTCTGTATTCCCTTAATCACTTTGCCTTTAAGGGTTCAGCTATACATTTATACAATCTATTTGTTACTGTCCTACCCAATACATGACTTTTCTTTCATTTATATTTGAGAATATCACCTGGTAAATTTACCAAATCGACTTCTTCAGACATTGAAATTAGTCTGATTTGTTCTATATTTCAAGCATTAATTTGCTACTGTCCTACCCAATACATGACTTTTCTTTCATTTATATTTGAGAATATCACCTGGTAAATTTACCAAATCGACTTCTTCAGACATTGAAATTAGTCTGATTTGTTCTATATTTCAAGCATTAATTTGCTAAGCTCTATAAAGGTTCTATTTTGCTAAAATTTAGAGTTCAAGGTAAATTTCAAGTTACTCATTTTTTCCCCCTCTCTTTATTTTTCTTGTTTTTTGTAAATGGCGTTTTGTATAAATGAACAGGAAGTCCGTAAAAAAAAGAAAAAAAAAAAAAAAAAAAAAAAATGATCAGGAGTTTACATAACGTCCAGAAATACGAAATCGGAGAGAAAAAAATTTCATAAGGGAACACAAAAAATACCTTTGGTGACGTTATGAACTTTGCTCTCATGCTTGGCCGACGGACCTCCATAGTATCCGTATGCGTAGTCATGGACTTCGTTCTGGCTGTGGTACTGACCCAGAATTCCTGCGATGGCTACCCCGCGCGATGCGGTAACCACGGCACTGAATATTAGAATCTGAAATGGGAAAAAATTATAGGTTAATATTATTTTTTTTTCTATATGGAAATATTATTCAATATCGAAATGGAATACTTTTTTCTCCGTGTTATGACGGGTATCTATTAACGAGATATGGTTTGACATCAAGTCAAATCGTCAAAATAGTCAAAAAAAATCAAAAAATCAAAAAAAAAAAAAAAAAAAAAAAAAAAAAAAAACTAAAAAATCAAGATGAAAGGAGACTACACAAACAACTACACTAACTGTGACGTTCATAATTTCGGTCCTGAAACTCACGTGGCATTATATGGAACTTTGAATGCCATGATGGAAATTGTCGACCTTTTCAATATGAAATGTTGATAGAGGAAGACATAAAATATTAAAGGCAATCAGTGGATTTAATTTTGAATCAATTTTTTACTGGAAAGAGGGGCGAGGAGGAGTGCCATAGTGATGAAGGAGAACACAAATAAGAAAGAACAATTGAGGAATAAGAGCAGGATGAATGAAAAATAGGATAAAGACAGAGAAAGAGAGAAAATAAAGAGAAGGGTCAGGAAGTGAAATAGTAAGAAGAAGGAAAGTAAGAGAAAAAGTATATTAAAGAAAGTGGAAGAGAGATAGGTAAAAGACAGATGAATAGAGAAAAAGAAAAGAGAGGAATAGAATTCAGATGAATAAAGAAAGAAGAAGATAGAGAGATAATGGAAAAAATAAGGACAATGAGAAACAAAATTAGAGAATGAGGAAGAAGAAAAAAATAGGCAGAAGAAGAAAAAGCAAGAAGTGCAATTATAAGAGAAAGAACAGGAGGAGCAAGAGAAAGAGAGAAATTAAGGACAGATGGATAAAGAAGGTTGACAAGGAGAATTAAAATGAAGAGAAGCAACAAAACTAAAATAATAAAGGATGTGAGTAAAAAACAAGAAGTGAAATAATAAAAAAAAAGAACAGGAGGAATAAGAGGAAGAGAGAAATTAAGGACAGATGGATAAAGAAAGTTAAAGAGAAAAAATAAAATGAAGAGAAGCAAAATAAGAAAAGAAAAATAAAAAAGAGGGAAAATTTTGTGAAGAAAAAAACAGGAAGTGAAATAAGTTGAGGAGGTGTAAGAGATAGAGTAGAATGAAATAGAAGAAGACTTAAGAGGGCAGAAGAATAAGAATTGAAAGAGAAGAAGAAGAAAAGAAAGAAAAGATGAGGATGAAGATGAAGAGAAGAAGGATAATGAGGAGAGTTAAGTTAGGAATAGAAGGAGTAAGAGAGATCGAGAAAGTAAGGACAGATGGATAAAGATAGATGACAAGGGGAAATAAAATGAAGAGAAGCAAAAAAAACAAACAAACAAATAGAGAGAAAATAAAGGATGTGAAGAAAAAACAGGAAGTGAAATAAGTTGAGGAGGTGTAAGAGATAGAGTTGAATGAAATAGAAGAAGGCAGAAGAATAAAAATGGAACGAGAAGAAGAAGGAAAAGGAGGAGGAGAAGAATGAAGAGAGAAAAGAGAGGAACTCAAGGAGAGGAAAAGGAAGAGGAGAAGAATAAGGAAAGGAAAGATAGAAACAGAAGGAGAGAAAAGAGAGGAAAATGAGGAGAGAAAAGGTAGGAACAGAAAGAGAGGAAAAGGAGGAGGAGAAGAATGAGGAAAGGTAGGAAAAGAAGGAGAGGAAAGGAAGGAGGAGAGGAAAGGTAGGAACAGAAGGAGAGAAAAGGGAGGAGGAGGAGAAAAGGGGGGAAAAAACAATTTATATTCCCTGAGGAACGAAAATTTCAATGAAATAAAATGATCATGGAGATTTTTCGATTTCATTATTCCTTCTTCTCCCTCTCTTTCTGTATCACTTCCTTTGGAAGTTGACTTTCCCTCTCCTATTCAATCTCTCCCTCCCTACTCATTTTTCGTCTCACTCTAACATTCTCCCTCTCTCACTCTTTCTTCTTCTTGTCTTTCTTTCTCCCTCTCTCTATGTAACAGTCTACCTCTCTTATCTCTCTCTTTTTCTATCTCTATCTCGGTCTTCCTCCCTTTTCCTCACACCCTATTTATCTATCTCTCTCTTTAATTAATCTACCTCTCCATCTATCTCTCTCTATATTCAATCCTTATCTCTTATTATTTCTGTTTTACTTCCATTATTTATCACCTCATATCTCTGTCCTCGTTTAAATGTGCGTTCATAGATCTATCTCTCTCTTTTTTCTCCCATTATTTCTCTCCAATTTTCTCTGTGTCTTTCTCTTTCCCACTCCCTCTCTCTCTATCTCTCTCTCTCTCGCTTAAACTACATAACTAATATGTATCTTGTATTGTACTATCACTGTGGCAGCGTAGTTATTTTTCGTTTTTATGAACGAGAATGAGATAAAATGAAAAGAGAGAGAGAGAGAGAAAGCGGGAGAAAGACAAATAAAATATAGAGAGAAAGAGAGAGAGAGAGAAAGAGTACGAGACGGAGAAAGAGAAAGAAAGAAAGAGTGAGAGAAAAATAAAGTATAGAGAGAAAGAGAGAGTGAGAAATAAAATAGAGAGAAAGAGAGAGAGAAAAATAAATTATAGAGAGAAAGAGAGAGAGAGAGAGAGAGAGAGAGAGACAGGGAGAGAGAAAAATAAAATATAGAGAGAAAGAGATAAAGAGAGGGAGAGAGAAAGAAACGGAGAATATAGAGAGAAAGATAAAAAAAGGCTACAGCTGCAATGAGACCTAAAGACATAAAAAAATGGCCGTGAAAACCTTAATGTTCTCAACCATAAAAAACAAGCGGGGAAACCTGCCAGATAGCCTACTAGACGTACCGATGTAAAATTAATAGGACCGTGAAACACTGGAATAAAATGGAAAGAAAGTATTCTGAAAATATACGGAGAGAGAAGAAAATAGAAAAAGAAAATACAAGAGAAGCAACTATACCTACCAATTATACAGGGTCCGCCAAAAAAGGAGCCACTCGAATTATGTAGAGAACGGCATACAATTTCAAAAAAATGCTAAGACACAAACATGTACCATCATATCGAGGGGGAAAAGGCTCCCACTTTTAAAGACTTCAGGGTGTTTATAAACCTTTGAGATGCAGTTGGGGTTTCGAATGGCACCTCTGAACTATCTCTACAAGAGAAAATAGTTGAGATTGTTTTCATTTTCTGCCTCTTCTGCTTCATTAGCTTTTCAACCGACTTCAGTAGCTTCATCGATAAGGCGGCGGACTTGTAACCTGGAGGTCGGTGGTTCAAGTCCCGGTTTCAGCGTAGATTTAGTAAAGCGTGTTTGAGTAGTTGTGATATCACGAAAGTGATTAACACAAATATGATAACTTTTTCTTTACGCATTAGCTTTTCACCCTGATGCTCAAAAGTGTTTTCTTCTGAACGAGGCTTGGTGAGGCTTCTATTTGGTGCTTGTTTATTGGAAAGTGGCTGTACACTTTTGCCCGGTCTCTTGTGGATTAGTGCCATTTGAGCAGGCCTTCCGAACCGCTTTCCAGAAGGTATTGAGAGCTTTATAAAGATGTCTTTCTTTTGAAGCTTTTCAACAGCATCTGAGAGATTTTCTTAGCCGAGAGCCACACGGAACTAGGTGAGACTTTATGGAATCCCGGTATGATGAAAATTAAACAGAATGTAAGCTAAGGGTAAGAGAGAATGTAAGAGAGACAAAAGAAGCATAAGAGAGACATTAAAAAAAAGAGAAAAGAAGGAAGAAAAGAAATAGCATTAGCTAGTTACGTACTAAGATGGCCACTGTGGCAGAGCGAGTTAGCGCGCTAGGCATTGCACACATGGTGACCTGGGTTCGATTCCCAGCGGGGGAGGATATTTTCTGCTCTGTACTTGGATGTTCGGGGTCCACTCATACCTCGTGAGGAAAAATGAGTAGCTGCTTTAATGTGAAGCAGCGACCAGTGGCAGAATCTTAGGCAAAAAAATAATACAGGATATTGTAAATTAAAGTGGTAAAGTCCTATGATTCTGCGCTACCCACTAAAATTGTGACATAATAACACAAAGAAAAAGCATTATTATTATTATTATTTCTAAGATGGCCACATGGAGGACAAACTAGACTGAAAAATAGAGGAAGAGAAATAAACAAATAGAAACAATGAATGAGAAAGAGATGAAAATGAAATTAAATAAAATAAGCTTGATATCTAACAAAATAAGACGTAGGCAATAAGAAAATATGGAAGCAGAAACGACAATGTAGACTGAAAAAAAGAAGAGAATCAGAAGAAACAAAGATAAAGAGATAGGAAAGAAAGTAAGAGTTGAAGAAAATGCAAAAAAAAAAACACGAGGTAGGTAGGCAATAAGAAAAAGATGGACGGATAAACGTCTAAATAGACTGATAAAAAGAGAGATAAGGAGAAAGAAATAGAGAGAAAGAAAAGTAGAGTTGAGAAAGTGAGAGTTGAAGAAAATGCAAAAAAACATAAGCTAGGTAGGCAATAATAAAAAGATGGTCGCATAAGCTACAAAAAAAGACTGAAAAAAGGTGAAAAAGAAAATAATGAGAAACGAGAATAATATAATAAAGAAAATAATGCCTTACAAAGATTGGCGCAAGAGTGCTGAACAGAGGAGAGGTAAGAAAAGAAATGTAAATGTATATTTTTATCCCCCAAAAAACACTTCGTGTAAAAATAGTCGTCAAGTGTTGGAATAATTAAAAAGAACTGATATCAAAAACGTCAATGTTCTATGTTTCAAGGAATTTTTTTTCACGTAATTAGTCACACAACAAAATAATACTCTTGAAAGAACCATGTTGTATAGTTACAGAACCACGTCCTTGACTACTGCACACTGTTTTGTTCTGAAATTTATGTGTAGTAATCTGCTAACAAAACAGTGTGCAGTAGTCAAGGACGTGGTTCTGTAACTATATAACATGGTTCTTTCAAGAGTATTATTTTGTTGTGTGACTAATTACGTGAAAAAAAATTCCTTGAAACATAGAACATTGACGTTTTTGATATCAGTTCTTTTTAATTATTCCAACACTTGACGACTATTTTTACCCGAAGTGTTTTTTGGGGGATATCACTACTTTTTGATTTAATTGATTTTCCTCATTCAGTGATGCAAAAAGGGCGTAAATCGACTCACGCCCTTTTTCCATCAAGCCCCGCAAACAAAAAGAAACTTTAAAAGGGCGTGTCCTAAAACTTGGAAGGCGACACAATTTTTTTACGTTCTTAGACCTAAATGACATTTTTTCTCGAAGTTCGACCTATCAACTCAAAGCCAGAAAGTTTTAGGCAAGGGTTTCAATTGACATATTATCGATCGCGAATTTCTGATGAGCCGTTCTTGAGCTACGGCAGGTAAGGTAAATAAATGGATGGGTAACACGTAAAATATTGTGACCTAAATGACATTTTTTTTTTTTAATTTGAAGTGACGACATATCAATTCAAAGTGAGAAAGTTTTAGGCAAGGGTCTGAGCTTTCCTTTGACATATCGATCTCAAAATTCTGATGAGCCTTCTTGAGCTATACCGGGTAAGGACAAAAAGTGGATTGTGACACAATTTTTTTCTCACATTTTTACTTTTCTGTGCGGTGTGGTGTGAATGTGGTATGTGTCTGTTTTGTGTGTGTGGTGTGTGTGTGTGGTGTGAGTGTGTGGTGTGGTGTGTGCGTGTGTGTGTGGTGTGAGTGTGTGGTGTGGTATGTGTGGTGTGTGTGTTTGTGGTGTGTGTGTTTGTGGTGTGTGTTTTTGTGTGATGTGAGTGTATGATGTGTGTGTGTGTGATGTGTGTGTGTGGTGGTGTGGTGTGGTGTGGTGTGTTGTGTTGTGTTGTGTGTGTGTGATGGGCTGGCGAAGCGGCGGGTGTAAACCGTTAGTGTTTCAATAAATTAGAAGTTCCCGATTGTTTGAAACCGTCCGATTGTTTAAAACTGTTTCTTACTATGGCTTTTAGAAATTATGACCCATGTATTTGCCTAACTTCAAGTTTCTAAACATTAAAGTTAAGTCAGAACTACTCAAACTCGCTTTACTAAATCTACGCTGAAACCGGGACTTGAACCACCGACCTCTAGGTTACAAGTACACTGCCTTATCGATCAAGCTACTGAGGTCGGTAAGTTGCGAAACATGGTGTCATTTCAGCATAATCAGTATAAACAGAAAGAGTAAGAAATTGTTCTAGATTATACATTTTTATTTTTATTATCTGACCTGGTTGCAGGGTTTCTAATGAAACCCTTACAATTAACACTGCGACCTAATTAGATCTATTGTGACCAGTTGATTTTAATTGGTTTTAACGTCCTGACTGAGATAGTCAGGACGGGCGTTTTACCCTCCATTCGCTGGGAATCGTAGCAGCTACCCACATTAACCTCACCCAGCCTGGGTAGGGCCGGAAATGCCAGCCTCACGTGTTTGGATGAAACAGAATTTTCGTCGAAAAGTCTGCCCCAACCGAGAGTTGAACTCGGGAACTCTGGACTACGGGCAGTAGTCACAACCATTAAGCCACGGAGGCTGGCTAGATATACATTTAATAATTAATGGGCAAACATGTATCCATGAAACATAGGTACCCTGAAAATTTCAGCTCGATTGGACAAAATGTGCAAATTATCACGTTACATACATAGTATAGGTAGACCGATTGTTAGATTGTGACATATCAATGTTGATCGAGTTAAACCATACTCACTTCATTCAAAATTAAACGGTCATAGGAGGTTGACTCAAACTAGTAACTACTGTTTTTTTTTTTTTTTTCTCACGAGATATAACAGAAAACCGGCCATCCAAAGTACAGAGTAAAAAATTCTACCTAGCCGGGATTCGAACCCAGGTCACCTTGCAAACTTTGTGTTTTACCTACACCAGTCGATGATCACAGAGACTACTCTGTCGTCGACTAATATTTTATTATATTTATCATTTGATCTACATTAATCAATATTCTGCCTCTTACTGGCCAATATTTATACTTTTCTAATAATATCAGAAGCACGCTTCCTCTCATGAGTTTGAAGAAATGTTATTTACCTTTGAAATATAATTATGATTGTTATGATAATATTATTGTGATGTAGAAATCTTTGAACGAAGTTATAGGACGTTATTATTCCAGTATTGACAAGTTGGTTTGTAGGCAGCTTGGATGAAGCGAGAACGTAAACCGCATAATTTAAGTTCTGTGTGAGGTGAAGATTTTTTGTTACATTATAAATTAAAATTCAGTTTTTTCTTTTTATGTGTCACACTGTCGCTGATTTTTTTAAAATTTTATTTACATTGTAGTATAATTCTGCATAATTACACCTTTAGAAAGAACTTTCAGTCATCTACTTGGGATAAATAGGCGTGGCTCCGGGGTTCATTATAGATATTCCTTTAGAGGACTTTAAATACTTTTTTACTTGTTTCAATCTGAAATTAAGTGTGCTTGTTCCCATTGACTAGACCTTTCTAAAAACACTAAAAATACATATCTAGGATATCCAGAAAAAAAAAAAGAAAAAAGAAATCCGTTTTTCTTGTAAAAGGCTATAACTCAATTTTGGTCCAGTGAAGTACTTTGATTATGTCAAAATACTATTACTTATGATTAGGACTTTTAAAAAGTACCACAATCGCAGCTCCAAAATAACCAGAAAAAAAAAGAAAAAAGAAATACGGTTTTTTTGTAAAAGGCTATATCTCCTATCCTATAAAAAATAAATACTTGAAACTATAAAAGGTATGCAGAAATAAAAATTTCCTTTCCAAAAACGTATCTCACGTCTTTCCACGATAAGCACACGTTGCTGTACCCTTGACAGAAAATTGGTCTGAAAAAAAAAAAAAAAAAAAAAACCCGTATGAATAATTTTATGAAATTCGAGATTTTCGGCGTGGCCAGAAAACGACTTTAACTGTACGTAGGAACCTCGCGCTTGCGTGAAACACAATCTACTTTCGCGTCTCATTACGAATTTGAAATAAAAATTGATAAAAGTTAGCGGGAAGTGGGCGAAAACAATAAAACAAAATACATATAAACTCTGTTTCGTGTTAATATAGGCCGGTTGGCTGGCGCTACTTGACGAGCGCTCGCCTACCGGCGAGCTTGATTTCACTCCGCAGAAATAAACAGACAATAAACCAATCAGAGCAGAAAAATGCGAGGGAGTGACAAGTGGAGGATAAGGAAAAGAAGGAGTAGAGGGAGGAGGAGAAGAAGCAAAAGTAGTAGAAGGAGAAGAGGGAGGAGTTTCAAGTGAAGAAGGAGGAAGAGGAAGTGAAGAAGGAGGAGAAGAAAAAGAAGAAGGAAAAGAAGGAGTAGAGGGAGGAGAAAGTGAAGGAGTAGAAGAAGCAAAAGTAGAAGAAGAAGAAGGAGGAGGAAATGAAGGAAGAGGAGTAGAAGGAGAAAAGGGAGGAGGTTGAAGTGAAGAAGGAGGAGAAGAAACAGGAACAGTAGAAGAAGAAGAAGGAAAAGAAGGAGGAGGAGGAAGTGAAGAAGGAGGAGAAGAAACAGGAGGAGTAGAAGGAGAAGAGGGAGGAAGTTGAAGTGAAGAAGGAGGAGGAGGAGAAGAAACAGGAGGAGTAGAAGGAGAAGAGGGAGGAGGTTGAAGTGAAGAAGAAGAAGGAGGAGAAGAAACAGGAGGAGTAGAAGGAGAAAAGGGAGGAAGTTGTAGTAAAGAAGTAGGAGGAGGAAGTGAAGGAGGGGAAGAAGAAACAGGAACAGTAGAAGGAGAAAAGGGAGGAAGTTGAAGTAAAGAAGGAGGAGGAGGAAGTGAAGAATTAGCAGAAGAAACAGAAAGAGTTGAAGGAGAAGAGGGAGGAGGTTGAAGTGAAGAAGGAGGAGGAGGAGAAGAAACAGGAGGAGTAGAAGGAGAAGAGGGAGGAGGTTGAAGTGAAGAAGAAGAAGGAGGAGAAGAAACAGGAGCAGTAGAAGGAGAAAAGGGAGGAAGTTGTAGTAAAGAAGTAGGAGGAGGAAGTGAAGGAGGGGAAGAAGAAACAGGAACAGTAGAAGGAGAAAAGGGAGGAAGTTGAAGTAAAGAAGGAGGAGGAGGAAGTGAAGAATTAGCAGAAGAAACAGAAAGAGTTGAAGGAGAAGAGGGAGGAGGTTGAAGTGAAGAAGGAGGAGGAGGAGGCAGAGAAGAAACAGGAAGAGTAGAAGGAGAAAAGGAGGAGGTTGAAGTGAAGAAGGATGAGGAGGAGGCAGAGAAGAAACAGGAAGAGTAGAAGAAGAAGCGCTGGTCTTTTTTAAAACCTCCACGCATTGTTCGTTCGCCGCAGTAATTTCAATTCTCGTCAGGAATCTGTTTATTTTTAAACTTTTAAATAAAGATGGGAAAGAGAGAAGGAAAAGAGAGGCAGAGAGGGAGAGAGAGAGAGAAAGCCCCCAAAAAATCATGAATAAAAAGGAATTAAGCAAACAATGGAAATTATACCTGGCAAAGAATAGCAAAAGAAGTGGGGGCTCTCAAAAGAAATGGAAAAGCTGGAAAATTAGATGAAGAAGAGAAGAGAGATAATAAGACGGAGATAATGATGCATATAATGAAGGTTATGACAGTAATGAAAATTAAGAAAAAAACTAGATGTTTCGATGCATATTATTTTCACCAAGCATTGGTAGTCAGTCCATGTGGTGCTAGACGTGTAAAGTGAATGAGTATCTCCATCGTTAAAAAGATACCACCTTAAAACAAAGAAAGATCCAGATGCCACACACGCATGATCCAGAGGTCGTGGGTTCAGAAACCCTGCCATGACTAGTTATCCTCCAAATTTAGATTTTACCAGATAATAAAAACGTCTTGTGTTTCACGCTGAAATAATGCTGGGATTTTATAGTCCTAATCAGGCGATGTCCTAATAGTATAAATAAGGCGATGTTTTAATAACACAAATCTCAAACATGCGCACTGCGCACTTTCCTTTTAACATCATCAGGACTTTTTGTGGGTAATTGCATTACTTTTCTATTTCTAGCATGAGAAAAGTATTATGCGCTATGGGGCAAATTACATTAAAAGAGTGGAAGATTACCACAAAATAAGCATGAAAATAATCTAGTACAGAGATGGAAAAGTGCAGAGGAACCGTCACAGAAACTTGAAGGAAAACGTGGTCCCTAAATAGATTAACGAAACAAGTTGAAGCCAAGTCAAAAAGTAAAAGATGAAATAAGACCAGAAACTTTTACCCCGCCTTTTGTTACACTTTTGTTTTGAATAGAAAATCTGGAAATAGAAAAGAGGGAGGGAGGCTGAGGAGGTATGAATGGAAAAAATTGTGAAGTTGAAGAAGACGGAGGTAGTGGAAGATATCAGGAGAGAGAGGAATGAAGAGGAAAGTAAAGAAGGGAGGAATTAGGAGAGATGGAAGGGATTAAGATAAGGAAGAACGAAAATAATGAGGACACAGAGGAATAAAAGGAGAGAAGTAAAGAAGTGAGAAATTAGGAGAGATGGAAGGGATGAAGATGAAGAGGAGGAAGAATGAAAAAGAGGAGAAGAGGAGAGAAGAGAGAAATAAAGAGAAAAGTAAAGAAGGGAGGAATCAGAAGAGATGGGAGGCATTCTTGGAAGAAGAAGGAAAATAAGGAGAAAACAGAGGAATAACGAGAGAAAGAAAGTGAGAAATTAGGAGAGATGGAAGGGATGAAGATGAAAAGGAGGAAGAACGAAAAAGAGGAGAAGAGGAGAGAAGAGAGAAATGAAGAGGAAAGTAAAGAAGGGAGAAATTAGTTGAGATGAACGGGATGAAGAAGCAGGAGGAGAAGGAGAAAAGAGAGGAATAAAGAGGTAAGTAAAGAAGTAGGAAATTCGTTGAGATAAAAGAGATGAAGAGAAAGAAGAACAAAAAGAAGGAAAAAAGAAAGAATTTAGGAGAAATGGAAGAGTTGAAGAGGAGAAAAGGAGAGAAGAGAGAAATGGAGAGAAAAAGATCCTGTAGGATCACCGAAGTCAAGCAGCGTCCAGCGAGGTGAAAATTTCGTGATGCTGGCATTGCGGCCCAACCCAGGCTGGGTGAGGTTAGTGAGTTTCCTGCGAGTAGAGGGTAACACCCTTGTTGTGATATAACCATGTGCAGTTGAAAGCGACGTTAAACGCAAATTAAAAAAAGTGTTGACTTAATTTGTATTTTAGTTGGTTGCTAGAAATTCGTCAGTAAGATCATTGTAATAAATTGAGCTCGCAATTAGCACAGTGGTTAAGCACTCGCTTGCCATGCGGAAGGTCCCGGGTTCCATCCCCCGTGCCAAAAAATTGTATTCTTAATTTGATTTCAATTATTTGTAAGGGTACCTTTCAAGTCATGACTTAGCACTGTGTTTTCCTCATGTAAGACAGTACGCAAATCGAGACTTAGCTCCACAGAGGTATAAGGAAAACGTCTATTAATTCCGGTAGCTCAATGGTCAAGGCGTATGACTGGTAATCCAGAGGTCGCGGTTTCAAAACACAACCGGGACATTTAATTGTTTTTTACACTTTATTTTTTTATACAAAACATAGAACAATTAATTATTAACAGAGATAAAAAAATAATTATACTAACAATATTTACAAAATAATATATAAAAAAATATTTAAATTTAAATGTACAATAAAATTGTACTGTATTCCGGGGCGAAGTTAATGCCTTAGGCATTCTCTGCCTCTTAGCCGGATAACATCACAAGTTATCCTCTCATTTGGGATTTTGACCACATACTAATACGTCTTGGCCTTACTGCTGGAATAGTGGGACTCATTAAGTCATTAGTCCCAATCGGGTACTTTAAATCAACCACTTCATATGTTTTTTTTTCAGTGTAAATATATAAAACGACAAAATACATACAGACTATATTTACCGTTATACAGGGTGGGGCAAAAGTCTGGAAACCCCTGAATAACTTTCGAATGGCTTCTTCGGTAAAATTAAAATTTTGTAAGGTAAACCGGGCTAATAAGACCTTCTTTTAGATTGGGGTCGATTTTTGTTACCGGCCCCCATGTCGGGGCCAGGGGGGCCAACTTCATTTTTTTAAAATACGAACCCCCACCTAGCGATACATTTTTGAAAAGATCTTTAAATAAGAAATACATTGGTGCAAATTTTATTTTTTTAGTATTAACGGTTTGCAAATGGCGTCCAACTTTGTGTATCCAGTAAAGTCTGGAAATCCCTGAATATTTTTCGAAAGGGCTTTCTCAGTAAATTTAAAATTGTGTACTGTAATCCTTGGTAATTAGACCTTATATTGCAATAGGACTGATTTTTTTTACCGGCCCCCAAGTCGGGCCCAGGGAGGCCAACTTCATTTTTTTAAATGCGAAACCCCACCTTGCGATACATTTTTTGGAAAGGTCTAATTACCCCGACTTACCATGCACAGTTTTAAATTTACTAAGAAAGCCCTTTCAAAAGATGTTCAGGGGTTTCCAGACTTTACTGCATACACAAAGTTGGACGCCATTTGCAAACAGTCAATATTAAAAAAATAAAATTTGCACCAATGTATTTCTTATTTAAAGCCCTTTTCAAAAATGTATCTTTAGGTGTGGGTTCGTATTTAAAAAAATGAAGTTGGCCCCCCTGGCCCCGATATGGGGGCTGGTAACAAAAATCGACCCCACTCTAAAAGAAGGTCTTATTAGCCCGTTATACCTTACAAAATTTTAATTTTTACCGAAGAAGCCATTCGAAAGTTATTCAGGGGTTTCCAGACTTTTGCCCCACCCTGTATAAGCACTGTAGGTAGTTTCTGAAAGGGGTTTTTCCGCGAAACAACCGTTTCGCTTGATTGAAAAATTCAGAGCCAAACAATAACTCTAAGAATGCTAAATATTTTTATCATTATTATTATTACTAGAACTTGAAAGTTTGGTTCCTGTTATAGCGACCTTACCCGGAAATCAACAATGGGTATAGAAAATTGGCACGTGTTCAAGTTTTTGCTAGTTTTGGTGCACTATAGGGCGGGGTAACATGTAGCCTCGTGGGGTGACAGTGTTCCATGTAGGATGTAGGGTAGAGTAGGGTATATCAATCCATACTATAGGGTAAATCGGCGCCTGAACAATAAATAAATAATAAAATTGGCATCTGCCAGTTTCTATCCATTTAAAAAGTTAACATATTTGTGTAAATCACTTTTGTGATATCACAATTTTTCAAACTCGTTTTACTAAATCCACGCTGAAACCTGGACTTGAACCACCGACCTCCAGGTTACAAGTCCGCCACCTTATCGATCAAGCTACTGAGGTAGGTAAGAGATAGAGGAGAGTGAGGTAAAGAGAAAAGAGAGAGAGAGAGAGAGAGAGAGAGTTCAGTAAAGGTATGAGAGAAGGAAGGTAAAATAAAATAAAGGAGTAATACATGGAGGTAAGAAGAAGAGAGGGAGAAAGAGGGAGAGAGAGAGATAGAGGGAGAGAGAAAGAGAGAGAGAGAGAGAAAGAGCGAGAGAGAGAGAGAAAGAGGGAAAGAGAGAGAGAGAAAGAGGGAGAGAGAGTGAGGAAAAGAGAGGGAGAGAGAGAGTGTGAGGAAAAGAGAGGGAGAGAGAGAGTGAGGAAAAGAGAGGGAGAGATAGTGAGGAAAAAAGAGGGACAGAGAGCGAGGAAAAGAGAGGGAGAGAGAGAGTGAGGAAAAGAGAGGGAGAAAGAAAAAGAAAGGGAGAATGGTAAATTTTCGATTTTCTAAACCATTGAGTACCCAAACGATTTGTCTAATATTCTCGTGGTCTTCACTATAGCGTGCTCTGCATTCTAAGCAAATTTAACTTCCCTAAAAAAAATATTTTTTACTTTCTGTTACCTTAAAGCTGACAGGTATTTATTTTTTATTTTTTTCAAGGTAGGACAAAAATCTTTTAAGGACACCTAAGTATACTCAAGCAAGGTGTACAATTGTACATTGAAAGGTATTAATAGTATTTATTTTGATCGATTTATTTTTTTCATGTTTAATATTGTTTAATCAAAAGTTTGGTTGACTTGGCTCCATAGATTTCATCCGACCTTGTGGGTCTCGCCAGCTGCTTGTTGATGATATTAACATGGTCCAGAATACATTTACGTAAATAATGAATTAATTAAGTAAGTAAATAAATGAACAAATAATAATATAATTTGTTGGCTGTTTTTAAACTTTTATTAGGTTTTTTTTTTTTTTACTTTTTTACGTTAATTGTAATAAAGTGGTAGTCAAATGGTGAACGCGCTAATCTGGCAATCGTGGTAGCTATAAACCTCACTCAACTGTTAACCTCTCACAGGTTCAACTATCGCATTAGAAATGTTCATTCAAGCATGAGCAGATGAGCACATCGAGACCTTTCATTCAATACCCCACTCAATAGGTTACAATTAAAAAATATCAACCGGTCCTTTTTTTCGGGTCCATTTCAAATTTTTACCACAGTCCCCTTAGCTTTCACGATCAAAAAATTTCACTACTGAACTCAAATATATTTCCGTTTATTGTTTGAATAAAGAAAATTATACAAAGTTTAATGTTCAAAACTTAAAGTATGATTTCTTTGAGGTGAAGCACAAGGCCACTTCACATTTTCTTGTGGGTAGCACAGCATTACTAAGAGCTTCCTGTACTTTTCGAATAATTCTATTACATTAATTTCTTTTTACTCTGGTAATGCCGCCACTGGTCGTTACTCATACAAGTAACTACTCATTTTTCCTCACGAAATATGAGTGGACCCCGAACACCCGAGAACAGAGCAGAAAAAATCCTGTACCGCTGGGGATCGAACCCAGGTCACCGTGTGTGCAATGCCTAGCGCGCTAACTCACTCTACCACGGTGACTTTATTTTTAATTGGATCGATCGTTTAAATATATTTCAATCACAAAAAAGTACTTACCGCTCTGTACATGATGGTCTGTAGGGTTGGTCCTTAGGTCCTCGCTGCTTCCTGGTTGGTCTCAGACTAACACACGACCTCCACATCTCACTGGAACTTTCCGCACCCCGACCTTAACATCTGAATGGAACTTTTCATTGTTCCGTAACTTTTCACTTTGATCTATTTCGCCCCGTGGGTTTATATACAGGGTGGCCTATTGATTTATTTTTATTTATTTATTGACACTTTATTAGTGTATTGGTGTTGGTATTATTGGTACATAAGCAGGCTCGTTAATGGGGAAAAAGAAAAAGACCCTGAAGTAATGCCACAACACGGCTGTCCCAGGGCATCATATAATAGAAACACAACCAATAAGAGGGGTTTAGACGGTAAAAAACCTTCTCGCCGACTCACGCAAGAAGGGTTGGGTGGAAGAGATTGCCATAGGCAGTAACCCCGCCCTTTAGTTAGGACATATGTATATAATTTGTTTATTTTTTTCTTGTTTATACAGGGTGTCCCGTATACAGATGCAAATATTTTGAGGGTAGGTTCAGCCCACCGTGGACTATCATATGAGCGAAACTTGCAGTGGGACATTTTGCTTCGTTAAAGAGTTATGGCCAAATCCCTGTTTTTCCCACAGGTCTAGAGGTCTTTTGGATCGATGCACGTTTTTAAAGAAATGATAGCCAGTAAGTAATTTTTGACTTCATGTATGGATAGTCATGCATATTTCCCTTCGAATGCAGTTGGTTGCATAAAAAAATATTGAAAGACCAGAGAGATATTTAATCATAAGTCCAATATTTTTCTAAAATTTGATTTTTCCCTTTTTTCCCTTTCGTGAATTTAGAGTACTTCTACAATAGCAATTCTGCGTATCACTAGGTAAAAAAATACCCTTTGCTTTTTTGTATCAATAAATACAAAGTTCTTTCAGACGCGTGAAGGAACGAATGAGATACGCCTTAATAAACGGCACCAGAAGGAGAGAAACACATCTATCAAATTTTGAATCTGGGCGCTATTGCATTTTGAAGAACACTCGATGCCTGAAGCGGTCTGTGTGACCATTTTTGTGCCAACTGCAAGTTATAAATGAAAAATTTCTGAGTACAAATAGTTCTATTAACCAACTATATCAATCAAATCTAATAGTTAAAATAACAAGGCGAGTGTCTTTAGCGCAGAGTCTTTGTCCATAATTACACCACTGGTTGCTGCTTTCGTTGCAGCCTCTCTCATTTTTCCTCATGATAACCCTGTGACCCCGTAACCCCATTCACATAAAAGTTCACACCGACCGACCACTGTGAATGATCAATTTCCCTCTGTTAAACATCCCAGAGCAGTGTATTTATACCTCAAATTACGCGCCAATACTGTTAAAATTCAGCCAACTTTGAATTTTCCATCATGATTCAGAAGTGTTTTTTGAGCTTTGTGTGTACTGCGTTCCATGATCTTTAAAGTAATATAAATGAGCTTTCTTTTTTCTAAAACTAAACATAATAGGGTATTTCTTGAACTAGTGATACGCAGAATTGCAATTGTAGAAGTACTTTAAATTCACGAAAGGGAAAAAAAGGGAAAAATCTAATTTTAGAAAAGTATTGAACTTATGATTAAATATCTCTCTGGTCTTTCAATATTTTTTTATGCAACCAACTGCATTCGAAGGGAAATATGCATGACTATCCATACATGAAGTCAAAAATTACTTACTGGCTATCATTTCTTTAAAAACGTACATCGATCCAAGTGACCTCTAGACCTGTGGGAAAAACAGGGATTTGGTCATAACTCTTTAACAAAGCAAAATGCCCCACTGCAAGTTTCGCTCAGATGATAGTCCACGGTGGGCTGAACCTACCCTCAAAATATTTGCATCTGTATACGGGACACCCTGTATAATTAATATTGTCAATTTTTATATTTAATATTTACCATTATTTGTCAGTATAATATTATATGTTCTGGTAATAAAGAGTTTCTTAATAAATAAATATACATACGCTGTGTTTTGATGCAAATTTTCCTCTTCTGAAAAAAATGGGGAAAGAGAAGTGTGTTTTCTTTGAATCAAACACTTCGGTCGAGTTGTGAAGAACGCGGCATAGTATTTTATTTTACAAAAGTGACTTGCAGAAAAAAACTATCACCATCTACTAACAAGTAGTGCTAACTCACATGTCTATTGATTCTACTTGGTTTTAACCTCCATTCGACCCCATAACAACCCCCAGCCCCCCGTCCTGGAACCCATGTGCACAAATATATGAGCCATTAAATTCCAATAGAGGTAGATCAATACATAGATATGTATGTAAAAGAGACTGATATAAATATCTATTTACATAAAACTACACAGGTACATAAATCTGTAGAAGTGAATGGTATTATAAATATCCATTTCCAATATTACGCAGAAGTGACATGCTGTGCTCACTTCCATGTATGCTAAAGTTGTCGGGCTCATACTGGGTGGCTAATAATAATACTCTTTAGTGGAAGTTAACCACCAGGCGAGGTTAATGCTCAAAGCATTTTCTACCACCTAAACCTGAAAATCATATTATTATACGGTCACAAACTCAAATTAATGAGAAAAAATTCGTGCACTGGGTGGTATTCGAACCAACGAATTCCTGCGCTACCTGAATTACCAGACTAGCGCGTTAACCACTTGACTGCCAGTGCTTACTTTCATGTATTCTAATGTCGTCACATTCATACAGTGTAGTTCACTTCCATGTAAGCTAAAATTTCCAGAATAAAATTTTACAGGACAGACGGTAGATTTAAACAGATTTCCCATCAAATGATGATGATTTCTATTAATTGATGATGATTTCTATTAATTGATGATGATTACCATCAAATGATGATGATTTCCATCAAATGATGATGATTTCCATCAAATGATGATGATTTCCATCAAAATAATGATCATGATATCCATCAAATGATGATGATTTCTATTAAATGATGATGATTTCCATCAAATGATGATGATTTCCATCAAATGATGATGATTTCCATCAAATGATGATGATATCCATCGAATGATGATGATATCCATCAAATGATGATGATTATCATCAAAACATCATTCTGTGTGTCTTCAATGGGTTCCTGGTAACAAAATTTAGGTTCTTTGAGCTCGACTCAGTTGGCCATGCCTCTCTCTCTCTCTCTCTCTCTCTCTCTCTCTCTCTCTCTATCTCTCTCTCTCTCTCTCGCTCTCTCTCTCTCGCTCTCTCTCTCTCTCCCTTCCTCTGTCTCTCTCTCACTCTCGCTCCCTTTGTCTCTGATTCTCGCTTCAATGTATAAAAAGTTCCCCTTGTTACATAAACAGAACAATGTATTATGTAACAATATTGTACAATTGCACAAGCGCCGACCTCAATTAAGGTTTGCAAAAAGGCAAAGTAAAAGAAGAAGAAGACAAAATACATACTACTGTTGTGGAGAGGGTGGATAACCTTGACATTGGCATTACCAGAACTGAAGATATAGGAATGACCTTGTCGCTTCATCGACTTTGGCTCAGGGTATTGCCTTACTTTGGCCATGCCTGTATCAGTAATAGTGTAAACTATCTCTGCTATTAGTAGCATCCAGATCAATACTGCTATCCAGATCAATACTGCCTCTGCTAATAGGCAGTATTAATCTGGAGGGTATTGTACAGAGGAAAACGTTGCCTCAAGTCAACTTGCTAGCACATACAGTGCAATAAATAAATATAAATAAATGTGTTTGTTTACTGACGAAAGTTTAGATCATACTGATTAGATCTTACTGACGAAAGCTCTCTAGCAACAAACCCGCATGTTCAAGTCCCGGGTTCAGCGCAGATTTAGTCAAGCGAGTTTAAGTACTTCTGATATAGAGAAAGAGAATAACACAAATATAATAACTTTTATTTATCTAAACTATTGGGACCGACTTCCAATTACGAGTTCGCCGCCTTTTCGAACTTCTGATGTTGGTAAAAAATCACACTTCAACGAACTTTAACTAATATCGTCCCTATGGCCAATCCTTGATCTTGGCCATGAAAACAAGCAGCGGTTGGCACACCAACTTGTACATAGGTATCTATGTATTTAACAACATAGTATGTATAAAAAAACTACATGGTGAAACATGAAAAACATATATACATATATATAATTATTGGGAATGACGGTAAGGTTCAAAATCTATGTATAGCAATGGCTAACCCCACAGCCACAGTAATGCGACTGGAATCAGAGATTCTATACTGAATATGAAAGTAAATTGATATGTCTTTGATTCTTTTTTACGTCTATATAACTTACAGGGTAGAGCTACTGAAACAAAAATATAATAATAATGTGTTTCTTTGTGTTATTATATCACAATTTTAGTGGGTAGCGCAGAATTATAGGACTTTTCCCAATATCTTATTTTTGCCTATAATTCCGCCACTAGTCGCTGCTAACATTCAAGCAGCTACTCATTTTTCCTTACGAGGTATGAGTGGACCCCGAACACCCAAGAACAGGGCAGAAAATTATGAAACAGGATTAGTTAATCTTAGTGGACACTATCACTTAAATTTCACCTTGACAACAACTGTAGAGTTCATATATTATCTAAGACGGGCTTTGTAGCCATGTTAAAAACTAAAGGGTCTGCTTGGATTTATGAATCTTAATATTCGAACCACGAAACTTTTGGTTTAAATCGGTCGCATTCTGGGGCCGCAAAACTGGGCCGCCAGGGCCGCTTCTTTGAATTGGTTAAATCCACAAAAAAAGTTGGAGAGAAAATTTTTCTTAGAAAAATAAAAAGGGATTTACTCGGATCTTTTTTTTTGCTACCTTGATTTTTTGGAACCCGGCTCCAATTTAAGGGTATTTTTGAAGGTCCCGATTAGACCAACTTTTTTTATCATTTATCGTAGATGGGGGTTGTGACATATCAAATCGAATGATACTGAGGTGTTGATTACGATTTTGACATTGATTTTTAGATAACTGTTACCCTTAAGTCACCAGTGGCGGTAATAAGGAAAGTCATGTGGTGTCACACCAGATTTTTCGCTTTCTGATATCGTTGAGTCACCAGTGGTGGAATTTTTTTCGGTGTAAAAGGAAATTCGTGTGATGTCGCACCAGTTAACCAGTTTATTTCATCATTGTGTCAAATCACAACCATATAATATAATGTTAAAAAAAGACATTTCTAAGATGGCGGTTGGCTCCATGCCCAAGGGATTCTCTGTCATTTAAGCCAGAAATGCCTCTCTTCTGAGAAATGTATTATTGTATGTTATGTTCTTGTACTACCTTTACTTCCTACAACAAGTAGTCCGTGGCCTAGTGAGTTAGCGCGCTAGGAGCGCGCTAGGCATTGCACGCACGGTGACATGGGTTCAATCCCCAGCTGAGCAGGATTTTTGCTCTTTACTTGTCAATTATTAGCCTTCTTGTAAAGACAGTGGTATATAAGTGCTGAGTCATTCCTCCATTTTCTGGCTATCATCGTTCACGATGACGCCACCCTACTATGACTTGGATGTTCGGGGTCCACTCATACCTCGTGAGGAAAAATGAGTAGCTGCTTGGATGTGAGCAGCTACCAGTTGAGGAGTAATTGGCAAATGATACAAAATAATCAACTAAAAAGAAAAGTTCCTTTAATACTAAACTACCCTCTGAAATTGTGATAGGTATATTAACATAAATGATACATATTAAAGTACCTATATTTTATTAAAATTTACAGATAGAATATGGATGTCAGTTCTTCTGATGGCAATGCTCCCAACACGCTGGCAGCATTAGGTGACTCATTGATTGTGTATCCCCTGTCTTCTCATATATTTATTTATTTATTTTGTTATACTTATGACATCTAAAGGCAAAAATTTATGCACTATTTTGTATGGAGCATATTGTACAAAAGGACAATATTAATTTAGAACAGTTCTCCTTCCTACCATAAACCTTGACCATGATACAAGAACTGACTATAATAGCTCTTCTCTCTCTCTCTCTCTCTCCTCTCTCTCTCTCTCTCTCTCTCTCTCTCTCTCTATCTCTCTCTCAAACTGCGTCATTCGCGCAATCCAACAATCGTCTCACATGCAGATATGGCAGAATGCAGTGGGTTTCTGGAAAACATTCAATTTCTCAATGAAAGTATCGATTGCCAAGAGGCGAACCATAAATAGATCAGCAGGAAACATAGAAATTTATGTAAATAGAACGTCATGAAAACAGAAATAGTAATATGTAGATCTTTATTAGAACAAGAAGGGCTAGACAGTGTTTAAAATAATAATAATGTGTTTTATTGTACATTTCTTTTAAATTACATATACACAGTTACATATAAAATATAACACATAGGAAAAGAAATATTAAAGTGAGACATGTCTTGGGTTGGATGGAAGAGATTGCCATAGGCAATAACCCCGCCCTTTTGTTAGGACATATGTTTATACTTGTTTATTTTTTTCCTGTTTATATTAATGTTGTCAATTTTTCATTTTAATTTTTACCATTATTACAATATAAAGAGTTTCATAATAATAATATGTCTTACACAGACTTGTCACACTAAGGTACCCAGCATAGTATGGGTCTCAAGAGACCCAGAATAGTATAGGTCTCTACAGTATGGGTCTCAAGAGACCCAGAATAGTATGGGACAATAAGCATTTACTTTAGTGCCCTGGTCTTAATAATCTTCTTATCCTAGTAGACTTTCCCCAGAACGAAATCTGGTCCGGGCTCCTCTAATACACATACTACAGGGTGATCAAAAAGCACCTTTACCTTTCTAATGTACATATTAATTTAAAAACATCAAACCAGTAACATCATATTGAATGAATTCTGTTTTGTCTAGATCCTTAATATGGGGCATCCTGAATTTAATCGCAGAACTGTGTCAGGTTTACTGTTTCATAGAACCAGAAAGAAGAGTGAGAAACAGAGCTAGAGAGAGAGAGAGAGAGAGAGAGAGAGAGAGAGAATGAGAAAGAAAGAGAGTGTGAGTGAGAGAGATAAGTAGAAGAGGGGAAAGAAAGGATACATTGCCAAGGTTGGGATTAGATCCTGCTGTAACTTTCTTTCTCTCAGATCCCTCTTTTTTTCCTCTATCACTCTGTCTCTCTCCATCTCTCTCCCTCTCTCAGTATCACCCTTGCCAAGGATTTCCACTATGTACATGTAAATATATACTTTATGTATATAGATATGTACTTATGTATATCTATTCTCCAGGACGTGTTTTCCTTGCAGTACAAGAGAATTCTTGGGGTTTAAATTTAATCCTTTTGTAAAAAAAAAATTCCAGAGCAAATAGATGTAGTTCTAGTAATTGGCACGTATTTCAACTTTCTCTCTATCCCTGACACTCTCTCTCTCTCTATCTTTCTCTTTCTCTTTCTCTTTCTCTTTCTCTTTCTCTTTCTCTTTTTTTTCTCTTTCTCTTTCTCTTTCTCTTTATATTTCTCTCTCTCTCTCTTTTTTTTCTATCTTTCTCTCTCTCTATCTTTCTCTTTTTTTCTCTTTCTCTTTCTCTTTCTCTTTCTCTTTCTCTTTCTCTTTCTCTTTCTCTTTTCTCTTTCTCTCTCTCTTTCTCTTTCTCTTTCTCTTTATATTTCTCTCTCTCTTTTTTTTTCTATCTTTCTCTCTCTCTATCTTTCTCTTTTTTTTCTCTTTCTCTTTCTCTTTATCTTTCTCTTTCTCCTTCTCTTTCGCTTTCTCTTTCTCTCTCTTTCTCTTTCTTTCTCTCTCTTTCTCTTTCTTTTTCTTTTTCTCTTTCTCTTTCCTCTTTTTCTTTTTCTCTCTCTTTCTCTCTCTCTCTCTCTATCTCTCTCTGTTTCTCTCTCTCTTTCTTTTTAACTCAGAGGTCGCGGGTTTGAATCTTAATTTTTATCTATTTACCTATTATAATAATTATGTAATACTAGCGAGTTGCACCCGCCGCTTTGCCAGCCCATCAGACACACACAACACACTACGTCATCTAAGTCGAAAAACGTGAATATTGTTTGTCACCCATCTATTGTTTGTCCTTACCCGGCGTAGCTCAAGTACGGCTCATCAGAATTTTGCGATCGATGTGTCAAATTAAAGCTCAGACCCTTACCTAGAACTATCTCACATTGAGTTGATAGGTCGTCACTTAAAATTTTGAGAACAAATGTCATTTAGATCAAAAAACGAGAAAAAAAAATTGTGTCGCCCATCCAATTTTTCGGACTCGTTCTTTTTCCCTCGAGGGAGAGATAGATAGAAAGAGGAAAGCGCAAGATTAGCTCAGTGGATAAGCGCTCGCTTGCCATGCGGAAGGTCCCGGGTTCGATCCCCCGTGCCGACAAATATTTGTATTCCTAATTTGGGTTACAATATTATTTGTAAGAGACACATCGATCGCACTTTAATTTGACACATCGATCGCAAAATTCTGATGAGCCGTACTTGAGCTACGCCGGGGAAGGACAAACAATAGATGGGTGACAAACAATACAGGGTGTTTCAGAAAAGTGTGCATTAATTTTAACCACGTATTTTATGTACCATTTTAGGGGGGGTCAACTCTATAACAAAATGGGCGAAACCACCAAAAAAGTATGGCCTATTTTCTTTCAGTTAACCCCCCTGTGGCCGTCCCTGAAAGTGCAATGACCTCAATTCTCACATCAAAATAACGGCGTCATCTTGTATTGGGAGTCAATTTTTTTCCGCGTTTCAATAACTCTAACAGGTAAGGCGTATTTCAAAATCTAAGATTTTTTTAAAGAACCTTTAGAGATGTGTATCTCCCTTATGAAGCACTTTCGCCCATTTTGTTATAGAGTTGACCCCCCCTAAAATGGTACATAAAATACGTGGTTAAAATTAATGCACACTTTTCTGAAACACCCTGTATATTATACCTTCCGGTGCGTTCGTGTTGACCCAGCACCTAATTGGGAAGTATTGTGTCACTTCTCGTCCATCAGAGGGGAGGTATACTACGGGATGGGTAGGTGACAACACAGACCACAAGCGTCTACACTGTCTACAGCAGCTCCTATTTCACGGCTACGAAATAAAAACGGCTGTGAAACGCTCATCATAAAAAAAAAGATGGAAAGAAATAGGCAGAGAGAGTTCCCCCTTGTGCTAAGCCTTAGCTCTTCCCCTGTATAAAGTCCCCCCTCTCCCCATCGCCCATACCTACCTTTGGAACAAAAAACTTGATTTTGCGACACCCACGTGAATGATTTACGTTCTCTTACATTTTTCCTATGAATGGCCGGAAAATTATGTCCCATGCTACTCTTGATGATGATTCTGATAGAAGTTATGGTGGTTTTTATAACAATGTCACCTGATCAGCAGCCTATTCTTTGCTTGTGGGAGAATAATAATATCGCCTTATTTATACTGCCCGATTAACACTATTAACAGTCCTATTATTCCAGCAGTAAGCAAGCCCAAGACGTATTATTAAGTGGTAAAAATACCAAATGGGAGGATAGGTAACTTGTCATATCTCGGCTGGGTTTAGAACCCTCGACCTCTGAAATCTCTGGATTCACAGAGTGGCGCCTTTACCACTGAGCTACCGGGCAAAGGACTCAGCAGGCGACTATTTTGTTTATTTTAATTAACACAATGAACGGAAAGCCCTCTCTTTACTATCTATTCCATAAAATGGATTGATCCCAACTACAAAAAAACGTTACTTTTAATGAAATCAAAATAAAATATTAGATCATAGAAAGATCAAATTTAGATCGAAATTAAAATTAATAATTAAATTGATAATGATGATGGATGAGGAAAAGAGGAAGATAGGAAAGAGCAAATATAAAAAAAAGATAGAGAGAGAGAGAGACAGAGAGAGAGAGAGAGAGAGAGAGAGAGAGAGAGAGGGAGAGAGATAGAGAGAGATAGAGAGAGAGATAGAGAGAGGGAGGAAGAAAAGGAAAATAGGAAAAAGCAAATAGAAAAGATTCTAAGAAAAAAGAGAGAGAGAGAGAGAGAGAGACAGAGATAAAAGGAATTATGGAAGGGAGAGCATAAAGGAAGCAAAGAATTCCCAATCCTCAGCATTAGTACGTGCCATGTCAAATCTCAGACACGGGAATGTAGATCCCTCTGTCATAATAATATCAGCTCTTTTATGCAAAAATAATATCACGTGACCTTGATCTTGTTTTTTCTTGGTTCGGAGCAAATGGGGAGGGTAAAACCCCGGTCCTAATCCAGGACGTTAAATCAAATAGAATCGTTGGTGTTAGGAAGGGCAACCAACCTCAACCATGAGGTTGAATAACTTCTACACTGCTTGAGCGGGATATGACAGAGTAAAAGAAGAAAGAAAAAGATGAAAGAGACTTTAAACCCAAATTAAAAAAAAAAAAAAAATACTTTTTACTGATCTAATATTAAGTGACTATTATTAATATTATTTTGCAATAAAAATAATTCAAATAGAAATCCTAATTTATGTATCAGATGTATCACTGAAAAACCGTGCAAGCAACTATGAACCTGAAGTAAGGGTCACTGACCTGCCTGTTGACCAGAATGAACTTGTTGAAAAAGAGGTTTCGAACTTTCCATTCATATTCATGAAATTTCAAATCAGAAAGAATATTTACTGCCAATAATGGACACAATACTTCCTCGTGAATGGTTCACCATCATGTACGATTATACACATGGCAATTTTGAGATTTTATACTAAATCGCTTGTATCTCCGAAACCGCCGAACTGATTTTATTCAATTGTTTCTAATGTGGTAGAATATCGTTTTTGTCTAAATCTTACAAAAAAAATAATAATAATAATAATAATCTGTATCTACAAAAAAAATACAGACTACAAAAAAAAAAATAAGGGTTGGGTGGAAGAGATTGCCTAAGGCAATAACCCCGCCCTTTAGTTAGGACATATATTATGTATATATTTATTTATTTTTTCTTTATTTATTATTATTTTTTTGTTTTGTTATATTGTATTTTGTATTTTCGTTTGTAGACCTTTTTGTACATTTTTGTCCAAAATTTTGTATTTTCTTAAATATCAGAGCTCAATCATAATACCTATATTACAAAAATATTACAAATGAACTATGTAAAACGCGAATACCCATATAGGTGTACATAGACATAGAGTATTTAACCAGAATCCAGTTTACCTTTCAGGAGATATATGATATGTGGGGGAAAAAGAAAGTCGTGTGGTTTAACACTAGATTTTTTTCAAAGTGTTTTACCCACGTTCGAAATTTTATATAAAAAAAAAATCTCGAAATTTTAATAAACATCAGAACATAAAAATAACTCATTGTATTTTTTTAAACATTTTTTGTCGAAATCTAATTTATCGAACATTAGCTTTTGAAAATATCGTTAAAAACTAAAAAAACAATTTTTTGAAATCCAATATTAGAAGGTTATCGGAAGTAATAACAATGCTCCTTTCTAGTTATCCTTTCTACACCTTGCATTAGGCAATGGAAAGTTAAATTTGCCTCTAACAAATAATAAGAAATCTGCTGCTTCTACTCCATTGTGAGATTTAATGAAGTTTTTGTTAAGAATGAGTTTTTTGTTTTAGACTAAGGATAAGTTCTGGCAGACTGGCAAGGAGCTCTGTTTATACAATAGAGACTGCGTAGCGCCTGAGGTGACAGACGGTAGAACAGACCGGAGTCAATATCAGATTAATTTTCCTGGCCCATGAAGGTGGTTATAGCTATAGCTAGGTGGTTATAGCTATAGGTAGGTAGGTATAGCTATAGATAGGTAGGTATAGCTATAGTTATAGGTAGGTATAGCTATAGGTAAGTACGTATAGCTATAGGTAGGTAGGTATAGCTATAGCTATGTAGGTATAGCTATAGCTAGGTAGGTTTAGCTATAGGTAGGTATAGCTATAGCTAGGTAGGTATAGCTATAGCTGGGTAGGTATAGCTATAGCTAGGTAGGTATAGCTATAGCTAGGTAGGTATAGCTATAGCTGGGTAAGTTATAGCTAGGTAGGTAAGTAGCTGTGGCTATAGGTAGGTAGGTATAGCTATAGGTAGGTAGGTATAGCTATAGGTAGGTAGGTATAGCTATAGCTAGGTAGGTATAGCTATAGCCAGGTGGTTATAGCTATAGCTAGGTAGGTATGAATGAATAGGTAGGTGTGAAACTGTGAATACTGTGAATAGGTATGAATGAATCTAAATCTTTTGTATGAATCTTTGAGTGAAGAATTTGGATTTTCAAATGATGAAATACAGTCAAATCTCGATATACCTAATGGAAACCTGGATATACGAAAATTGGACGAAAAATAATCCTGGAATATAAGATAATAATTTGGTGTAAAAAAAATATTAAAAAAAGTTATCATATTTGTGTTACATTTATTAAATATCACAACTACTCAAACTCAGTCACTTTACTAAATACACGCTGAAAATCACGAAAGTAATTAACACCAATATGATAACTTTTCTATAATATTCTTACCCAGCTGAGGCTGGCTGAGGTGAGTTTTCAGAAAATGTACAGCCCACTATGTGATGCTTTCCTTCTTAAAATAATATTAATGTAAATTATGGAATTTCACGTTAAAAATGATATTTTCAGCACTTTCCCAGCAGTGATAATTGTCACTCAGACATGTGTGACACTTCCCTACTGAAATAATTATGCCCTGTGTGAGACAGAGGAAATTGGAGTGAAGACTTGAGCGTCGCACCAGTGCCGAAGAGAGTGTAATTTCACAGGATTACGGAATTTAATATTAACTCTTTGACTGGCAGAGCTAATCTTGACATGTTTCCTACCCGGCCAAGCCAAATACGTGTACACTTACCCACCGGCCAAATGTAATCTAGTCTGACACAACTCGAGTTTTGACTGCATGTTTTCCGACCTCAGTAGCTTGATCAATAAAGCGGCGGACTTGTAACCTGGAGGTCGGTGGTTCAAGTCCCGGTTTCAGCAAAGATTTAGTAAAGCGAGTTTGAGTAGATGTGACATTTCGAAAGTGATTAACAAATGTATGATAACTTTTTGACTGCATGTTTTCAAATATCAAGATGGGAGTTTTACCCTCTATTCGGTGGAAACTCACAAACTACGACTCAAATTACTCTAACAGCCGATTGGGGCCAGAATTAATTTCATTTTTGTCTGCATGTTTTCAAATATCAAGATAGAAGTTTTACCCTCTAGTCGCTTGAAACTCACAAACTCAAAACACTCTAACCACCAACCAGCCTGATTAGGGCCAGCCATAACTTTGCTTGCAACTGCTCGTTAATATCAAGACGGGGGTTTTACCCTTCCTTCGCTGAAAACTCACAAACCAGCTATTCAAATTAACCTCACCCAG
The DNA here is from genome assembly GCA_024516035.1 of Bactericera cockerelli. NCBI lineage: Eukaryota > Metazoa > Arthropoda > Insecta > Hemiptera > Triozidae > Bactericera > Bactericera cockerelli. Next base: position 23,148,195 of record CM044964.1, on the reverse strand, counting down.
TGTTATTGGGGCCAGGAATAGCCAGTATCGCTAGGGTTCGAATTTGAATGGTTACCCATCAAAATCCTAATCTCGCTGGTTGTTGCTTAACTTCAGCGATAGAATGAGAATCGACGCTGGCTTTTGAGAGGAATCTTTACGCAGAATATGAGGGGGTTATAAATATACAAGAAAAGTACCAGTTGAAAATTGAAGGTGTCACCATTGTACCGTGGACCAGAGGACAAAGTGTAGTCTGGGATTTCACGTGTACTGATACACTTGCCGATAGTCACGTGGAATTCACAAAAAAGAAAGCAGGTGCTGCAGCAGAATTGGCAAGCCAAAAAAAAACATGCAAAGTACTGCAATATAAAATCAAGGGGCTTGATTTTTATCGCCCTTGCAGTAGAAACCATGGGAATATTCTGTGAAGAAGGCAAACGTTGGGTCAAGGAAATTGGTAAAAAGCTTATAGAAAAAACTGGAAACAGCAGAGCCAGTGAATTTTTAATTCAGCAAATCAGCATTGCCACTCAAAGAGGCAATGCTGGAAGCATATTGTCAGTGCTTCCAATGAAAAAAGATGACACCTTGTTTTACATATAAATAAAAATATATTCATTAAATTTATAATTTATTAATACTTTATAAAAAAAAAGTTGAAAATATAATTTATTATTATTCGGATTTATAAGTATTAATACGTATTATTATGTGGTCAAAATCTCAAATAAATAAAATAAAATAAATAACTGTGTTTCTTTGTGTTATTATATCACAATTTTAGTATAGGTAGCGTAGAATTATAGGACTTTACCGTATCTTTGTTATCCTAATATCTTATTTTTGCCTATAACACCGCCACCGGTCGCTGAGCTACCGGGATAGAATGCTGATTTGTACATTCCGCAGGTACAATGTAAAGTGATAACACAAATATGATAACTTTTTCAACTTTTTTGTTACTAAATAATAATGAAAAAATGGCATAGGAATTTTTTTTCTAAAACCGCCACTGGTAAAGGTTAGAGCACAAAATTAGACGGTACTTGGAAGTATGTGAAAGGGCGTAATGCACACCCAAGTACTCACCCTTTCTTACTTTATGGCTGTAACGGAAATTGCTTTCAAATGTCACTTAGGAAGAGAACGTCTTCATCTATTTCGAGATTGGAAATTGGGAGCAAGAGATGTGATGTCTACAACCATGCTTCCTCTGACGCATCTAAAGAGGAGGGAGTGCAAATAAATTAGAGGGGGTTTAAAATAGGTAGGTACACACCACCACGCCACTTAAAAAAAATAATAATAATATTTGTGATGGATTAGATAGAGTTTAATTCTACATAAACATCTTCTTCTTCTTCTTGTTTCACTTTTCATTTCCCAAACCTACTTCGGGTCAGCATTGTTCAACCTCATGGTTGATGTTGGTTGGTTGTGGCACATTTTTATTTTGATTAATATTATTATATTATGCTTTATAAGACAAGGCAAAGTGAAATATATAGAGTAAAATACAATGAAATTACAAAGAAGAAGAAAAAAAAAAAAAAAAAAAAAAAAATAGATTGAAGAAAGAAACAAGAACAAAAAAGAGAATAAACCTAATGTCCTACCTGAAGGGCGGGGTTCTATTTGATTGAACTTCTTGAGTAGGACGGGGTTTTCATCCTCTATTTGCTGGGAATTGTACCATCAGCTACCCACATTAACCTCAACCAGCCTGGGTAGGGCGAGAAAGGGCAGTGGTTGGAGGGAACAGAATTGTCTGTGTAACAGGTCTGCTCCAATCGGAAATCGAACTCAGGATCTCTGGACTACGGGCAGCAGTCACAACCGTTACACTACCAATAATGATCACAAAGAAATGAAATGAAAGTGGAAAAAAAGTTAAAAATATGTATGTACGAATTTCTTTGTGGTGAAGCACAAGGCCTCTTCACAATTTTTGTGGGTAGCGCAGCATTACTAAGAGCCTCCTTTACATTTCGAATTATTCTATTACATTAATTTCTTTTTACTCTGGTAATGCCGCCACTGGTCGTTACTCATAGAAGTAACTACTCATTTTTCCTCACGAGGTATGAGTGGACCCCGAACATCCAAGTACAGAGCAGAAAAAATCCTCCCCCGCTGGGAATCGAACCCAGGTCACCATGTGTGCAATGCCTAGCGCGCTAACTCGCTCTGCCACAGTGACTACTTAAAAATATATATAATTATGTACACATATATTATGTCTTAAGTCAAGGGTGGGGTTATTGCCTATGGCAATCTCTTCCACCCAACCGTTACGCTGGGTGAAAGAGATATACGTACCTACGAGAGTTTGAAAAAAGATGGAAAGTAGATAGGTATTTCTCTTTTTTATCTCTCTCTTCCCCCAATTTTCTCTCTCTGTCTCAAGATTCCATTCTTTGGCCTCACTCCACTCATTCTTTTCCATTCTCTGTCTTACTCCATTCCATTCTTTGGCTCGTTCTCCAAAGTAAACAAATCCTACAAATTGTGTTTTCAGTAATTTAATTGTCCTTTCTCTTTTTACGTTTTCTTTTTCTCCTTCACACAAAAGTAAAGTCTTAGAAAGCAAATTCGGAGAGAGAAAAAAAAAAAAAGATTTGGGAAAACTTTTACCCAAATCTCTCTTAGTCTGGCTGGGGGACTATATGTATAAACAGGGAGTAGACCAGCAGTCTGGCTGGGGGACTATATAAACAGGGAGTAGACCAGCAGTCTGGCTGGGGGACTATATAAACAGGGAGTAGACCAGCAGTCTGACTGGGGGACTATAAACAGGGAGTAGACCAGCAGTTTGGCTGGGGGACAATAAACACTAAACAAGGAGTACACCAGCATTGGTTTGGTTCTGGGGGCCCTTGTCAATTATTAGCCTCCTTGTAAAGACAGTGGTAGAAGTTCTGAGTCATTCCTCCACTGTCTGGATACCATCGTTCACGATGACGCCACCCTATGATGATGATGATGAAATCTCTCTTTTCAACATTATTTTTCTTCTTCCTTGGCACCTTGGCATCCAGTTCTCGTCCGATCACTGAAGCGAAGCAACGTCCTGGAAGGTCAGGACGTCGTGAGTGACCCTCAAATTTCAACTCCAGTTGCTAACGTTTTCTGGCCCAATTTAACCCAGGCTGTGTGAGGTGTGGGTAGCTGATTTGTATGTTTCAGAGTTAAAAAAATTCCGTGTCGAATGATTTAGAATATAAATGAGTCAGTATAAACAGAAAAGTGAGAAGTTGTATTAGATGTACATGAATATCAGAACATACCTGGACACCTGTTTCGAGCTTATTTGCTCTCATCAGCAGGTAATAGTTCTGAGTGTCCATGCCATGAACTAACCTCTCTCTTTTAATCAGTATGAACAGAAAAGTGAGAAGTTGTACTAGATGTATGTACATGAATATCAGAACATACCATCAAAACATATCAGAATAAACCTGAAGAGACCTGAAGGTTCTCATTCTGTAGCTGAAGTTAAGCAACCTCCAGCGAGATTAGGGCTTTGATGTGTGACCATTCAAAATTCGAACCCAAACCCTAGTGATAGTGGCTATTCCTGCCCCATAACAGTGGATGAGAAAAAAAAGAAAAAAAAAAAAAAAAAAAAAAAAAAAACAGACAAATGTTTTAATCGTCTTTGCAAAATTAATTGTCATCATTAGTTTAATTTATTATAGCAATGAAAGTGCTTGAAGGCGGCAATAGGAGACCTCTGCGAGTTTCACAGTTCAATAAATAGAATGTTTCTCATGGAGTGGTCTGATAATGTAGCACATTAGTTCCCCAATCTCTTTCTCCCTTGTAATGTGGAAATAAAATAAGATAGTTGGAGAGACAGGGAAAGAGAGAGAGAAAGAAAATGGGAAGAGAGCCTTTATCCCCATTTAAAGAAAAATGGGAATAATGGCATGCTGATTTTAATGTTGAGTTAATACAATAATAGTTACATAACTTGGATCGAACCCAGGTCACCGTGCGTGCAATGCCTAGCGCGCTAACTCACTCGGCCACGGTGACAACAATAATCAGTAATAATAATACATGTTATAAGGTTATCATATTTGTGTTAATCACTTTGGTGATATCACAACTACTCAATCTCGCTTTACTAAATCTATACGCTGAAACCGGGACTTGAACCACCGACTTCAAAGTTACAAGTCCGCCGCCTTATCGATCAAGCTACTGAGGTCGGTTATAATAATACATGATATTATTATAAGGAAGAAACTCGTTCCATTCCGGCAAGACATCCTGCAAGATTCTATCCTTAGTTTCCTTTCCCCACGCGATTTCCTTCTTAATTAATTTGGGTCCCATCCAAGCCCCATACCTCCCTTCCAAAC